>JBBPMQ010000168.1:0-39596 GCA_038090375.1 Boletus rubroflammeus | reverse complement strand
GTTGAGGGTGAGGGTGAGCGCGAGTGAACATGAAGGCGAACAAATACAAACACGAATGGGCTGCCGTTCGTGTTCGCGTTTGTTCGTGAACAGGTTCAGGGTGAGGGAGAGGATGAGAGAGGGCGAGAGGTGACGGCGCGTTGTACCGTTGCTGAGCGGGAGGGTGCGAGGGAGAGGGCGAGGGCGAGAGGTGACGACACAACGCGCGTTGTGTCGTTGTCGTTGTCGAGCGCTGAGCGGGGAGGGTGCACGAGGGCGATGGCCAGGGTGAGAGGACGACTCGGGGCCAGGACGAGGGAGGAGACACTGATCGTGATCATTGAATTAGGGCAACACCTTACAGCCCGTATCGGGTGTTGCCACGGATGTGGCGTGTAGCAAATTATTGGAGCGTGACACAACTCCAGAATAGGGGACGTGGGAAGCCGCCTAACATGAAACGCGTTGATCGGGATCATCCCCAGGCGTGACGCGACTTCGTGCCAGCACACCCTGCTAAAATGGTCAATGCTGGTGAGGAGGATTCTGAAGGTTCCGAATTGGATTCAGGAGACGACGACAGTTAACGGACGAGCGCTGAGGGACACGAAGCTGTGTGTCACACGTGTCACACGGTGTGTCAAGGAGTAGGGATCTGTGACATCGGGTGCTCTCACTCGCTATTTCTCGACACTACGAAGTCTCATTATATTTATGTACTTAATACCATTTGTGTGATTTTATACTATCTACCCCTTAGTGTACAAAGTTCAGATTTCTGAGAATTGTTGTGTATCGAGGACAAGATAACAATGACAATTTGGTGTGTCAAGGAGTGGGTGTACACTGTAATCTCGCGTAGCTGTGAAAACTTCAGCTAGATTCAAAACGTTAGACCACTTTCGACCATGCACACTTGACGTTTAAGTGTTCGTTTCAGCTGGTCGACTGATATGATGATCACCCCACTTCTGTTCGGGCCCTTCGGGGTGCAAACACCCGATGATATGCTCTTTCCGTTAGTCGATATTGCGCACTAACCGCGCTGCGGAAAGGTATAAATACTTGCTGTCAACTCCCTCAGTCCACCAAGCACTCGAGCTTACCTCCAGTCTTCTAATTCTAACTCGACCACGATGCGTTTCTCTTTCTTCGCTGTCCTCTCTGGTTTGGTTGCATTAGCCGTTGTCAACGCCTTTCCTAGTGTCAAACCCACCGAAGATAACGAAGCATGCTGCCCCTTATATGTAAATCTAATCTCGCGGGTCGACAAGTAATATAATATACTCATCAATGTGACAGTCTGAGGATAGCCCGATTGGTTGCGGCTGCCTCTCCTCAGCGTAGTATTCTCTTCTTCTGATGTTGCTTAACCTGCTGAGGATGCTGCTATGCTGTACGTTTGTTTCATACCATCGAGATATGTGATATCCTAATAGTGTGACCGTGACGTTGGGGTCCATTTGCCACCGTAGCGAGATTCCAGCGGAGGCTACGCGCACTAAACCTCCTACGGAGGGCGGAACGAGAACTCTGCTAGATAATAGGATCAGTCTCTTTTTTTTTCAAATGTGAATGCTCGAACGTGTGGGTTGTAAATGAAAACCAACATATTACTCGATTGCCATGAGAAGCTGTTGCAGGTCAGAAAAGAATGTTCAGTAGCCATATGCTTAGTTCATCATACAGTTATCACAAAAAAAGCCTGGGTGTGGCGTCGGTCCAAGCATTATTCTCTTCAGTGGAAGGGAGTCAAGTCTAGTCGGCACCGGGCAACCATAAAGATAACGAGTAACCAGGTTACAATGTGTTTTATCGAAAAGGGCACCTTGGTGCAGATGAGAAACAAGCAGTTCCTCCGAGTCGTTTACCAATGTCATTTGCTCCGACAAAAGACTCACCTTGATATGTCCTGCGGTTTATAAATTATTACCTCATGTTCTCGGACGGTTCTCCTATGAGATTTTTGTCACATCGACCCTTGACTGCTCACCGATCCCGATGACACTGATCTCTACGAGCTCTCACTCGCCCGACTGTATTTCATGTGCGCATGGAAATACCGAAAGTCGTTCCCCGAAGGAAGCGATACCAGGGAAAGGTTACTCCGCAAAATAGTCAGTGGTTGGTGTTTGATGCGTACGCGTTCAGTTCTGAATCATCTTCTTGTTCAAGACCCACTGGCAACTTATGCAAACGAAATCACACGAGCAACACCGAAACAAGAATCAGGATGGCACAATGGAGAGGCGCACTGATATAGACAAAAAAGTGAAGATCCATGTCGAGACATTATATGGGTGCGCGAAGCTTGAGTGACGGAAAACAACAAGAGAAAAGGGAAAGCAAGATCAGTCAGACTTGAGATTACGCACTACCATTCAAAAACCACCCTCTTTCAAAACCTGTTCAAATCCACCGGCGGCGCATGAACATTGACACTCCCTCCCTCATTCATACTCGCCCCCGCCGTGGTCGCTAACACACCCGACGCCTCGTTCGTCTTGACCTCTTCCTTCCCCAGCCCAAGTGTATCCTCTGGAATCCAAACCACACGCTGAGGACGCGCGAGCGCAGGGTGCGCAAACCCATAATCCACCGTCCCGTCCGCGTGTTGCGAAAAGTGGAAGTCGTCAAAGTAAGCATCGGATTTGGGGTCGGGCGACGAGCCGGTGCTGCGTGTGCGCTGGATGATCGATTGGGTTTGCACAGGGCTTTCTGGGCCGAGGAATTGCGAGGGACCGGGGTGGGAGGTGGAGGCGCCGATGGCGGAGTCGATGGTGTCGCGACGCTTTTCGTCTGACTTGCGAACGTTGTCATCCTCAAGTGAACCTTCGGCATTGTAGGTCTTGTCAGCGATGCTGAGGGGAAGTGCGCTGATGAGTGGACCATAGGAGCTATTGACTACAAGCTGGAATCCGAACTATAGACCAGCACATCAGCATCACGAGACAAAGTTTGAAGATCAAAAAAGAGCTCTGACTCACAGTCAGGAGGATCAATACCACCATCAAAATGCCCTCTGGGATTGCGCTTGCTTGATTATTCTCATCCCGAACAAGGAAGAAGAGTGCACAGAGACAGATCTGCTGGACGTACATGCCCACGAACACATGCTGAATGGCTTTAGGATAGAACAAACCTCCAGTGTCCGCAGCCGGTGGTTGGGTGTATTGGTACAAAAAGAGATATTTGTAGAGTTGGTAGAACAAGAAGAAGGCGAGAACAGCAAGCCCGTTGATGATGGGAGAGATGATGGAGTAGCCGAGAGCTATACAAATCATTAGCAACGGAACTCCGCAAGACATGTGCGAACTGACTGATAACGGTGAGAAGTGTGACAGTGGGGAACAAAGTGCCCCATGCAACACTTCGAGGACCAAACTTGATATTGTAGACGGAGCGAGGAGTGCTTCCGAGAATGAACAGCATCACATAATACACAACTAACTGCACAATGGCAAGGAAACCACCTGCAGATCCAGCAAGTCCTTGCAGAATGATGTATCTATGGAACATGGATGAGTAATCAGTGATAATTAAGAATAGGCAAAAATCGTACGTGAGGAAAAAAGTTGACGCCTGGGGAAGGTACACTGCCAGCAAATTCGCAATGGAGCTGGGGTTCTGAAGAACGCTAGGGAGGGCAGCGATAATTCCAGAACTCAGGGTGACGATAAGGAATGAATGCTACGGACCCATGGGATAAATAGAACGCGTTGTTCGATAGTGAAGAACACTTACGATTACTTGGAAGATGAAGTAACGCGTCATCAGGCTAAGTTCCAATCCCGTACGGGAAGGGATACCCTCAAAGCGAGCCAACAACCTCAAAACGATGGGAAGGAGCATCATGAGAACTGCGAGCAAAACCGGGGGCAGGATACCCTGAATAATACCAAGGACCACTGGCGGGATTTTGCAGAGCCAGGCGAGCCAAGTTTGGCGGACACAGAGACCCTGGATATTAGATATAATACCAACAAACGCCACGGGGAATGCCCAGAGAATGATCAACGCGGCGGTCGCTGCATAGCTGATCACCATTCGAACACGTTTCTCGTACGGGTTCATGCCGAGATTACCCCAGAGAACATCTTCAGGCGAGACTTCAAGGTACCGATCAGCCATGTGGTATGGCGCATGGTGTGTGAGTGAACCATAGGCCATGTGTGCCGCGATCTGCTGGTTGAAGGTGATGAAAGCGGAGTTGAGAGGTGGATACGATTGTTCTGAGCTGTCCGTTCCATTCGCCACATCTTCAGAAGCTGGGAGAGAGGATTCTTGGGAAATAGTCCTGCGAGCTTGACGAAGCAGAACAGTGGTCGTTGCAATCTCGCTCCGGCACCAGTCGATCGTGTCGACTTCCTGACCAATAAAAGGGAGGGAGAAAGGCATGAAGCCTGCGGGGAGACGATGAGTCGGACGCTTGGCACGTGGAACGAGTTTCTCGGCGAGGGTGAGGTTACGTTCAGCGACATCGGCGGACTCTGAGGGGTATGCAGCATCGTCACCTTGCTTTTTGAGTGCCTTGGCGCGAAGCTTGGCTGCAGTAGAAAGCAACGTAGTCTCCGCAGACTCCAATTTTCCGGATGCGGCGAGACGGCGATCATAAAGTGTAGGTAGCTCCTTCAAATCACTGCAAAAATACCGATATATGCGATGTAAGTAGACGACTTTGCGCTCCAAGATGATGACATACCGATTGATCCAGATCTTTTTCACGCCACCTGGGAATTGCGAGTACAGCTGCGTCAATGCTTTTTCAGACAGGTACTTGGAAGGAATGCCAGAAACCAAGATAGTGTTCGCTTGAGCAGAGCGAGAGTGCACGGAGTTGATAAGGTGGAGCTGCCGGACATTGATGAAATGACTCATTTCGTGCTTGATATTCCAGTATATCCAAACTGCGCGTGATCCACAAATTGCGTCAAGAACCAAGTCAGCATCGGAAACGCATACAGACTACTCACAGGTTGAGAGCCAAACAAGGATGATAAAGGCGGCATATCTTTCTTTGTGAGTAGCCGCAATGCTTCCAAATGTAAATCTACTCAGTCCGGTGTTTCCGGGGATGGAATTGTTGACTGAAGTGACAGGCAAAAGCACAATCCAAGAAACAATCCAGATAGGGACGAGCACGCGAATCATCACGCGGAGAAATCGGACGAAGAAATAGGCGTCGGGGCCATTGACGCGCAGAATGTCTTTGTAGTTAGACTTGTAGAGTGCGATCGGCCATGTGAGCAGGCCGGTCTTGAATGGGCTGACACGTTGACTGCGAGATAAAACGAGGGTCAGAGGCGGCATGAAGTCAGCATGGAATGGCGCACTCGTCGACTGGGGTGACTGTACGGGGCTCATAGATGGACTTGAAGTACGGACGCAGAAGGGTGAATGCGACAATTTCGATACCGAATACGATGGCGTTAAAAGCAAGGGCTGTCTCAAACGTGGCCGTCGTCGCCGAGCTGGCGCTGGAGGCGCTGGACCTAGGAAAAGAATGAGGAATGAACGAGTAAAACAAAACAACGGGGCGTACATGGTGGAGAGAGGTCAAAAGAGCGAAGCGAACTGGAAAGGAGAAGACTTTGTATGCAGTTCGCTTGCGTTTCTCGATCGGTCGCTTATGTACAGATATCCACTAGTCCTTTTCTGGAAAACCACGCTAAGCACTCCCCGAACTTGGAATCCCCCTTCTCGCTCCACAGACCCGGCGACTCCTAATATGTTCTTCCCGACTCATCATGGCTCAACTCTATCATTCATACCATCCAAAATTTCCTGCAAGACCGCCAACGATCTCGATGAAAGACTGTCTTAGTAGTGTCTGTGCTATTTTGACACCCTTGGCCTGTCAAAATTGGAATGGAATTTCCATGCTTCTAGCCCAGGGCACCGAACCGCGTGTGATGTATTTTACATGTACCGCTGACAGGCTTTCGAATACCACCCTCTACCTCTTTCATGGGTCCAATACCGTCTACCCTGGCTAACATTTAAACCACCAGCTTCATCGCCAGAAAGTTGTTTTTTTGCCCTCGCGAGCTCCAGTTTTCAGTCTTTCACAGTTCCCCGGAGCCGTAACACAATTGGTTACGTTTCCGATTTACGCTCTTGTCATGGTCTGATGGGCCTGACATGGATGATGGCAGCTGATTGAGCCGACAAGGCTCCCAGTCATCTAGAAAACTACCCGAGGGGGAGGCAGCCTCCCCGAGGGTAACTATCCCCGTTTTGGATTGATTATTCCATTATTCCTACTCAAATGGCCTGCGGTAGAGCAGTCAAGCGATAACGTTACTGTGCGCCTTTGCAGATGGGCCAGAGGTTGAATCCCTCCCATATGTAAGAATCATACTTACAGCAAAGCAAGTGTTTATTCCAGCATGCTTTACATGACGGCGCCACTTCCGGGACGTGACAGCCGCATACAACCAAATCTTAATCAATTAGATTCTTCTGGGTACGCACTTTCCTCTCACATCAACTTCTCTCTCTCTTACCAATATTGGTGAATAGGAGACCTAAGTCATGGTACGTGTGCTTTGTATTTCCTTACTGCTCGACTCCCGTCTTGGCGTTCCAACATACCCTCCGACCGCATATCTGGGGCATGCCTCGCCGCTTATGTCCGTGAGACATGCACTCGTTTCGTTGTTCAAGCGGAGACAAGGTTGGTATCCAAAACCATTGCACCCTGTGCATTCTATTGTTAGAACAAGCGCCGTTGCGGCGCTGCCACTCTGTACACTGATCCTTGCCTGTCAGTGCTATAGCCAGGGTGAAACTTACAACTTCAGAATCGTCAACGATTTCGGTGAATCTAAGATTGGCGCTAGAAGATTTTACAACCAAGCGAGCCCCGTTGACATGTCGGGAAAGCATCGAGTAGAGGTACATACTTACTGGTTTCATGCAGAATCCAACCACGGATCCGGGGCCAACGGGTAGAGATGAGAACGGCTCTCGTCTTTCTATACTTGCCTCTGCACTCCGTTGTATACGCAAAACCTATCCAGATTACTGCTGCAATGGGTGCGTTTCTCATGTTCAATTAGTATACTTATGCGTGATATCGCGCCAGTACTAGTGATCCAGGTATTCAAGAGCACAAGTAGTTATGTGTCTTCCTCAAAAATCACTTGACTCAATTACTCCCGGACCATAATCTCACAAAAACTATTTGGTGAACCCCGTGTGCACGACGACGCTGCCCATCACATTCCTCCTGAAACGCCAGCAAGTAGACGATCTGGTTGACAGTGCATTCTCGGCGTGTCGTCCATGGTACCGTGATTTGTCCGGTGCATGTACTTCGGCTGTGGTCTCCTTTTCATCACTCATGCTTCAGAATCAACAGTCAAATGTGCTGGTCCATGCTGATAGGAGCGCTTGTATCGCTGTCTTTGGGTTGTCCACGTCGTTGGTGAATCAATTTTTGCTTCGACTCGACAGACTAAGAGTGATGGCTCCTGAATTATTAATTCTACCTTGGTAGTTGGCACACAACCACAATATGTCGAGAACCTGCAGAAATCGATGAGAAAGCAATCATCCCACACCACCGCATAATTATCGTGGGGTACGCATTTATTCCTGGATGAAACCTATGATATGATGTTACATGTATGCGCAAGATGTCGTAAATGATGGACGAGGAATCGACCACTAGTAAAAGCAGGAGAAAACAGACACAACACTCGGTCCCAGATGCCACTTCTAAAAGTCCAGATAATCCTTTCCCGCGCCCCATGTCTGCGCACCGGTGCCCGCCGTCCCATACGGGTCCTCGGGTACTGCGCCTTCGACATCTTTGAACGAGAACTCGCGCTTGAACTTTGCTTCGAGAGACGAGAGCGTAGCGATGAGCTTCGTGCAAGCTTGTTCGAGCACTGCTTGCGGAGTGATGGTGCCATCTGTCTGAATTTTAAGGAGGAAGTGGGGGTGGAGTGGGTGTGGAACTTTGTAGCCTGCGAAGAGCACTTGAGGCATCGAGAGCAATTGACTGTAAATACATAGGTTGACGGGAACGGAGGATTAAGATACCAACGGAGAGAACAGAGAAGAACCGGCACGTACGCTCGGAGCATGTTACCCAACGTATGATCCTGCTTGACGACTTTGAACGTGGCCGCGTTTGGGATTTTGGTGTCTTCTGTTACTTCGACCCTGAGAGGGCATCATCCCAGTTCATCCGTTGAGAATGGGCTCGCGATCGTGGGCACGGGACACGCACGGTTTCTCACCATCTTCGAGAACGTATAGCTCGAATCGGTTTGGTACGTTCATGATGAGTGTTCACGACAAGTTACGCTCTGGGTACACTACGGCGTATCCAAAGTCCTTGGAACAGCAACTGGCGGCGAAAGCGGTCAGCGCGCAATTCTGGAGACGACATGATAATGTAAAATGAGCTCAGAACGAAGTTTGTTTTCACGACAGTGTTCATCGACAATAAATGTGGGCTCGTGGCCCCATCATGTTCATTTCCATTAGTCTAAGAAATCCTCACCTGGAAGTAGACCCTGGAAGTGTGGCGCAAAGCCGTAAATTCAAACCCCGACAGAGCTTGCCAATCAACCTCGTAGCGGCAAGGTCCCCCTCGATATCGACAACCTCTCCTCAAGGTCAGTTCACGTCCGTTCAACGTCCTTTTCATCCAGAATACTGTCCATACAACCGTGGAAGTCGGTGGAGTGCATATATGCGTGTGATCGGTTGGGATGGATAGCTGGATGGGTCGAACGCTGCTCGGATGGACTCGGGTGAATGTGTACTCATTGAGATTTCTTTGGCCTTGCACAGAAAATGCCGACACATCTCACGAAGACTCGCAAGCACCGTGGCCATGTCTCTGCCGGTTACGGACGTGTTGGCAAACATCGTAAACACCCCGGAGGTCGTGGTCTCGCTGGTGGTATGCACCACCACCGGTAGGTCTCTCAGATTTGACTTTATGGAATAATGGCAAACGATGTCCTACTTGGCTTGTAGTATTAACATTGACAAGTACCACCCTGGTTACTTCGGTAAAGTGGGTATGCGCCGATTCCACCTGACACGTAACGCACAATGGCGGCCTATCATCAACGTCGACAAGCTGTGGGCGCTTGTTCCTGAAGAGGAGAAGGAGGGACTGGCAGAAGACTCTGAGGTTGTCCCTGTGATTGACACTCTCCAACATGGATACGGAAAGGTGTTGGGCAACGGAAAGTGAGTTGATTGCGAGTCTCTCAGCTCGATTCTTGTCCGACGGTTCATGCAGACTACCAAAATTACCATTCATTGTGAAGGCGCGCTTTGTCTCCCGAAAAGCCGAGTGCGCGTCTAATTTTGTGGCTACTCATGATGGCGTGCTGATGACGTTGACAGGGCGAAAATCAAGGAGGCTGGTGGAGTTGTGTCGCTCGTTGCATAGGTTGTTACTGGTCCGATTTACACTGTTTTATTACATTTTGCTACTACCACGTCCATGAATGGCATGAAAATGAAAGCAACACTCTCATGCAGCGCCGCCGTGTGAACGTGGCTGTTGTCCAAAATACCCCGCCGAGTAGCCGAGTGGTAATCACGAGTCCGAAAGAGGCTGATTGGCTGGTGTGGACGTCGAGGATGCCATCCATCTCGACTTGGTGTGCGTTTCTTTCTTCTCTTTCCCTTCTCTTCAACCCTCCCCCCAATTTACTTTGCTTTTCCAGATCATAATCAATATTCCAACTGGAATCGCACTCGTCGGATACAAGCCTCCCCTTTTCTCGCCCGCACCGAAACCAACACCTCCCGCGCTGCCGCTGCGATGGCCCAGAACGGCGCCGTCCTTGTCAACATGGCTCCGGCAGATAACACGAACAAGAAAGAGTCCAAACAGCTCTTTGGCCCTGACATTGGTGTTGTCAACAATATTCCAGCATGGGCACACTCCGTGGGAAAGACTGCTGCTGCGGACTCCCTCTCTGCAGATGTTATCAAGGGCTGGATAGCGAAGAGCAAAGAGGTCACACCTACCTACCCTTACCTGTACTTCCTATCTAACCCCGTTTCAGCCCTCTCAGCCCACGACCACCCTCCAAGCACTCGTCAACCTCAAGCGCCCCACCCTCCGCTTGGTCCCATTCACTATCGCACCCGGAGATGACCCTGACCAAGCAGACTCTCACCATCACCATGGTTTGGAATTCGAGTACGACTGTGACGCACCAAGGTGCAAAATCGATGTAAACGTGATCCTTCCTGCCAATCACCCACTTGCCGAAACCGTCGACTCCCGGGGCTTCTCCCGTGTCCTTGTCTTCCACTCCGCTGTTGACGGTGGCTTTGGTAAAGTCCTTAAATTAGAGGAAGATGCTACTTTGGAATTAGGCAGATTCGAACAGTCCGTTCGCCCGGAGGACGTCACCCCAGAGCAGCCCCCTGCCGACGTGCAAGCCACAGAACCTGCCGTAACAACCCCTCGAAACGGTCACCAGAGAAAGCGCTTCACAGCCTTCCGCTTCCGCAAACGCTCTGGCGACCGTGCTGCATCTGGCCCCCCCTTGGCCGTCGTTGATGCTGACGCTGCCAATGCTTCTGCGGAATCCGAAAAGAATAAAGCGTTCAAGGATGACATGCGGGAAGGTGTCAGGGTCACTATCCGTCTGTCCGCCCTGGACGAGGAAGGTATGGATGTGCCCACCGTCAATGAGCAGACCACGTATCTTCACATCGTCCGCGTGGGTACACCTCCCGCCGCTGACGAAGAAGACACCAGACCGTGGGTCGTCAAAGTCATCAAACGCGAGGCAACGGTCAGTGTTTATTTATCCATTGTTGTGGACCATCTTACCCAGCCTTGCAGATTGGCCCGCACACTTTCCATCTCCACGAGATCTTCGGTCTCACCGCCCAGTCCTCTACCCCAGCCCACCCTCATATCTCTTCTCCCACACGTACAGACGTTCATACCTACCCACCTGCCACAAATCCTTCTATACCCGCAGCTGTTCATGAAGACGAACCTTCTTCAGAGTGTCTCCTCTGTCTTTCTTCGCCTCGCGAGGTTATCCTCCTTCCGTGCCGTCACCTTGTGGCTTGCAAGGAGTGTGCAGTCAACATGGTTGAGTTTGGCGCGGGAGGCAACATTGTACACAATTCAGACACCAATGCACCCGCGATCGGTGAGGGCGTTGCTGCCGGAGAAGGGGGCAGTGGCACCGCAAACGCGAGCGGCGTGACCGAGGGGACTAACCTACCGACTGTCCTCCCTCCGAACACACGTAGAAAACGCAAGGCTAAGGGGTGGTTCTGTCCTGTTTGCCGACAACGTCAGTATTTTATTTTATTTATTTATTCACGAAGTTTGACACCAACATGTTTGATTGACCATTCGCAGCTTACACGTCCCTCCTGCGCATTTCTACGACGCCACTGACGAAGGACATTTCTGATGATGAGAATCGTGGGTCTACCTCCATCGACGATCCTGAGAACGAGAACGAGAACGATCAGGAACAGGAGCACGAGCACGAGCACGAGGGTGCCGAGGTGAACGATGGCGCTGGTACTCCTGGGCTTGTCCCTGCGAACAGTGACCCCCTCGCGGCGCCAGGCGGCATGATGAACACTTTGCGTTCTGGATTCCGTAACCTTGCGCTCGGCAGTGCGACCCGCCTAGAGAGCGACACGCTTCCGAGAGATGTTGAACATGGGCTCGGGTCTGAGGCCATTGCCGCTTGATCAATCCACGACACTAACTTTGGACGGATGGCTGTGTTTCTTGTATTCCTCCTCTCTGCACTATCGTGCTTGCTATGCCCGCTCTCGATGTGTGTACTGTATGTAGTTCCATCGACTGTTGTTATTGTTGTTGTACTGTTTCTCTTTTTCTGTTTTCTTTCTTTGCTCTCTCAAGTGAACTTGGTACGTACTGGTACTGTACGCGCCAGACATGGACCGGATTGTCGTCACCCTACTAAGTACTCGATTCCCTTTTTTTATGCTGTCTTTATTCGTGGAGCGTATCCCACTCTTCTGTAAAGGTCCAAGTAGTAAGTATGATCTCACACTTGTTTTCTCTCGGAAGTTGGTAGCTTATATCTAGGTAAGCGGCTTAGCCTAAGGCTTTCCTCTTCGCAGCCTCCTCGCTCCTCAGCGCTAGTTAGTACCCTTCGTTCGACTCAACCATCGTCGTCCTATGGAATCGGCAAGAAGGATCGTCCTTGAGGTTACATCCGCTGCTGCGGCTGAGTATGCCAGTCACAGGATTCAGGAATGTCCAGTCCAGTCACTTTCGGCTGGAGAAGGAGATGCAGAAGATATCCGTTACCGCCGAGGGCATGCTGGGAGTCCTGGGCAAGTCTGCTCTCCCAAATGGCCCTCCACTTGATGATCGACTTCAGGAGTGGTTTTCAACCGACGAGCTGCCCACATGTCTGGACACGTTGATTCAGATGGAGAGGATGCTCCAGAGCGATAGCTGGACAAACATGATATGAATACCCTGCGCTCCTCATCCCCGGAAGACAAGATCAACGCGGCCGTCGTCAAGCTCTTTGATTCGCGAAGAAATTACTTTCATTTTTTATTGACAACAGATGTCTGGCGAGTCTCCTACTGCCAGAACTCGGATCGACTTGTGAATAACGACACTTACGAGGAGCCTCGATAACAACCATAAGCACGAAGTTCGGCTCACGCGCAAGACGGGTCGGCTGTCGAACTAGTGTTTGAGCCGATTATGGAGTGAGTGGACATGCGTCGTGGCGGAATGTTGCTTAAAGTGACCATTCAGCAGTGCTATGAAAGTCGATCAGGCCATAAACAGTGTTCCGAATGCTGTGGCAAGTTGGCTGATATCGAACGAAGGGAGGGTGGACGATCGTACGTGTATGACTGCGTCACATGGATAGAAGACTGAGTTGGATTCGCAGCAAGGAAACTGGACGATGTCCTGCGGTGGCTTGATGGATTGAGTTGCGCTGCCAAACAGGAAGAGACTCTGTCATTGCGACAACCTGATACCTACACATGGTTGAATTCCACACCCGAATACGAGTCTTGGAGTAATATCCTTGTGTGGTTGCAAGGGAAACGTGCGACGTTCAACCCTGTATGAAAATGTTCTTGCCTGATCACAGCCGGTTCCGGGAAGACAGTATTGGCGTGCTTTCACAACCCGCATCACACATCCGTGCTCACTCTGATTCTAGGTTGTTCTTAGTTGATTCACTCAAAAACAAGCGACTCGGTGGAGAAACCATGGCATTCTTTTACTGTGATTTTCGAAACGATCGTTCCACGAGTGCTGCCGAGGTGATGCGATCACTCCTTTCGCAATTGCTCCGCCACGTCCGTAATGGAAACATCGATCGCAGAGCACTGGTAGATGACTTGGCCAGAGAAAAGGATGGTGACACACCAATCCTCACTCATGTCAAACATCTCGCTACCTTTGTGTCCCAGACAGCAAAGCAGTTCAGCCATCTGCCGCTGGTTGTAGTCGACGCTCTGGATGAGTGCAAGGACGTCGAGAAATCTTGGCTAAAGGCGGTTTGCGACTCTTCGTCACTAGTCGACCCCCTCCAGATCATCCAGGATGGTCTTCGTGGTCTCCCTTCCATCTCCATGGATAAAATGGCGGTTGCGGTCTCGTCGGATATTGCGTTGCATGTCACGAGAGAACTAGATTCTCGTCGACGGTTAAGAGACGTCGAGCTCGGCCTCAAGATGGAGATTCATGCGATCCTATGTGATAGAGCGGACGGCATGTAAGGTCTGTCACTGTATATCTTCAAGCTCACGCTCATGATTTCAAGGTTTCGGTGGGTTCAATGTCAAATTGACACGCTGAACCAATGTGCAACCAGAGCAGAGGTCCGAGAAGCTCTCGATAACCTGCCAATTGGTCACTACGAAACATACCAGAGGATTCTCCTCGCGATTGACACAGGGTCACCCGAAGGAAAGCTTGCGCTGCGAGCGTTAGTGTGGCTGGTTGGCGCATTGCGACCCCTCCGGTTGCTCGAGATCCTTGATGATCTGACACTGGACCTTGGGAGGCGGCTCATGGATCCCGACATTGGTCCTATGCACAAGTGTGCTTTGCTGGACGCGTGCGGCGATCTCGTGACATACAACGAGGACACGGGTATTCTTATGTTATCCCACTTCAGTGTTAAGGTGAGTCACAGGGCATTGTCAGTTTATTTGTGCTTGTGCCCCAACATGTTGGAGTAGGAATACCTCACTGGAGATCCTACCCGAATTAAGTTACCGCGATACCACATCAGCTACCAAGGTGCCCGCGAGTACCTCGCCCGACTCCGTATCTGTTATGCTACTCTCTACCTCAAGCATGTCCACGGATCCAGTGAAAAAACATCACTGCCTCGCATACTGCGCATAATTGACGGGCGCTCCCATAACGCTACTGGGCAGTGGACCCATTTCCCAGAAAACCCTCCGGCTGTGTTGTCCATGTCGCAGGAACTCCTAAGTTACGTGTTCACTGACGGGTTCAACCACCTTGCACACCTCGGGTCAGAAAATCATGTTGTTTTGAAGGACATGGCGACTCTTCAATCTGATATACAACAACACCATGACGCCTGGGAAGTGATTCGTCGGATGTCACAACATTATAACCTTTCTGTCCCGTGGCCAGGTTGGCAGCACGATTTCATGCTCTATATCCTCACAACCTTCGCTTCCGATTCACTCCTTCATGCATTCCTCGGTCACAGTCGTAAGGTGCTGAAGATAAAGTATCAGATGAACCCCCTTGTATATGTTGCACACTTCGGCAAGGCTGAACACGCGCAGTTATTGCTATCGCACGGCGCTAAAGTGGACGAGAGAGGATTGGTGGTTGACGCATCTCGCCAAGCATTACCACTTGAAGTTGCTGTCAGTCGACAACATGATGCGATGGTCGGGCTGCGCTTATCTACCGGGAGCATTGTGCCCAAACGGCTATTCACGTTCTCTACGAATAACAACTTTCCCGCTCGCATTGCCAGGAGGCTACTACAGACCGATGAATTTGTGGAATGGGCAGCAGAACCGGGGAATAGGTTGCCTTCGCCCGTAGGATTACTCGAGCGGCGACTTCCTTTGGTGTATGAGAGGGATCTTATCATCATGATACGCAGACTTTTCCAAGTTGGCTTGGATCCTGCTGCCCACAACTCTGCTCGGAAGACGGCTCTTCACCTTGCAATTACAGGAGGATATCTTGGCTTGTGCTTTTGATGGGAGAGTCGCACCCACCAACTGGGAGGACACTCGTGTTTTGCTCCAGCTTCTCATTACAAAGGGGGCCAATGTATATGTTCGAGCGAAGAAGCCTTGTACATACGGTCGTCAAAAAGTGTCAGCCTCCTCAAACCCTACCCCGAAATCCTGCCGCTCTATCCATTTCATCGTCTCCCGCACCCCTTTCGCCGCCTCTCACGTCCTTACCCGAGGGTGCTGCGGTGTGGATTGATGACAAAACTCTACTGGAGATTACCATGCTCCTTGTCGATTCCAGTTGCGATCCCTCACAGTGTGATGCCGACGGACACCCGCCCGTTTATTACGCCATACTCGGGGGTCGTGTTGACGTCGTAAAATACCTCCTCCCGATCACCGTTCCACTGCCTCAGAACCTGCTGGATGCCTCGGATTGATTCAGCCCCGTGGGACGTCCATGATGAGCTCAGGGAGTTGTTGACTAGGAGGGAATCCCCGTTTGAGGTAGGGTTGTACGTCTTATTAGGCTTCCAAAGGGATGTTGACCTCCATCTTCGTCTGCAGATGCTCCTCCTCTTTATGCCACTAGGCATGCATATCACCCAATGTCCTTCATGATTACCCGTATGATGAATCACTAGTTACGACACAGACCTTCGTATTTCCTCGTAGTTGCTTTCTTCTTGTACTACGAAAACAATTCATATCGTTCATATAACTGTCTCGGGACGACCGTCTCTCTCTACCCCATTGTAATAGTACAACTGAATAAAAATCCAACACACGGTACCAGATTTGCGCACGCGTGTATACACCCACATCTACCCCTGCAACATCGCCCCCCTCTTCGGTAGCCCCACCCCCTGTTGCTGTTGCTGCTGCTGCTCCAAAAAACCGCCCTGTCCACCCGGACCAGCGCCAGGCGGGCTTCGGAGCGCATCCAACGTCCACTCCTCCCTCAACCACCGACACACTGCCCTAAATGTCGACAACGATCCCTTTTCCTGCACCAACACGATCGCACACGCGTAACCGACCGCCATCACCTGTTTGCCCAATGCATGCCGAGGAGACATCAAAGAAGAAGGCATCCCAGTGGATGCCGCCGACGCGCCGACAGCCGGCGTCCCAGTGCCAATCGATGGGCCTGTACCAGCACCCGCGCTCCAACCGGCGCCAAAGGTCGGTGTAACGAACCCGCCAACCGACGTCGAACCCACTGAAAACTCGACTCGAAAACGCACGTGTTTCTGGACGACCGCGCCAGTGGTCCCATCGACAATCTCGTTAGTTCTACAGCGCAATATCGCCGCGGTTCCACCATCGTGAGCGTGCATACCATCCGGGTCCTCGAGTACCATCGTTACACCCAGTTGTTCGAGAATGCGAATCGTTTCGGTTCGCGTCGCAGCGAGGTTGTTTGTAGAACAAAGTACGTACGTGTGTGCTCTCCAGTTGAACAGGTTAGAGAACCACCCTTTGAATTCGCCAACCGGAGAAGATAAAATAGACGGCATCCCTGGTGGAGTCGGCTGGGTCTGCGGGCTTACCACCGAATGTTTTGCGTTCGAAGTGTTTATATGCAGATCTAGTGGTGGCGCTACAAATCCGAGATGGGTCGAGCACATCGCGATACCACACAAGAGCCCGCTCACCCTTGGGTTTCCTATCTCTTTCTCTTTCCCGTTCCCTACCGTCTCGCTTCAAGAATTCGACGCCGTGCAAACTATTCCGAAGTTCCTTCCCAACCCGTCCTCCGGAACGCGGCTTCACAAAGAGTCCACCAGAGAATTGCATTGGGTCATTTTCCAGATAGTGGTATCCTCCCTCGTAATGGTCGCTATTTTCCTTGTTCTCTTGACCCCTTCCAGACAGATGAACATCTTCGGGTGAAGTAGGCACGGTGACATGACGCGTCGGCGCTTGAGAATACCGTGATCGGTCAACTTGGGATAGCGTATCTTCTCGATAAACTTGAATAGTAGGCCGTCCCTCCGGGCTGAACGGATCATTCCCGTGATAAGTGAACACTGTATCGAGTCGACCGGGAACCTGCGTCGTAGGTTCAATGTCTATCATCGCATCTTGCTCCCCGGAGCGCGGCGAAGTAGGAGTCGACCGTACTGCACTGGCACCCATACGTCGTACCATGGACATAGGAGCGGCACGAGCAATACTGGAACCTATAGCCTGACCAGCCGAATGAGGGGAATGCGGCGAGATGGGAAACCATGCAGTCGGGACTGTCATCGGCGTCATCCTCGGAACTGGGCCCAGAGCTATAGGAGGGGTTCCAGGAATATGCATCGGCTGGTACATCTGTTGATTATGCGCGTGGTAGTTGTGTGAATCCTGGGCGATCCGTGGAGAGAGCATGGTCACCGTGGATGATCGGGTCCGTGCTAGTTCAGCGTGCGCACTGGTAAGAGTTGTGGTGACAGGTTTGACTGTCATGCTCTTGTGGCGCGTTGGAATTTCGGCGACCGGAGATGATACCGGTCGAGGCTTTGGGGCCCGTGGACCAACAGGAGATGGCGTTCGAGATCGAGATACAGAAGTCGGCGAGAAAGCATCCATTGCGAGAAGATTTGGAGAGGGTGATCGAGAAGGAGGCAAAGGCGCATCGCGGCTTGTGTGCAGTCGCCCGTAACGGATCGAAGTATCGGGATCGAGCCTGCTGGATCGCTTCTGAGAAGGTGACCTATATTGCTTCGTAATGACTTTTCCGGATAAATGGACCTGTGTCCCGTCAACATCAAGAATGATACCATGGTCCTTGAGCGTCTGTTCCCTGTATTCGTGCAAGAGAAAGTAAAATGCTTTGGCGAGTGTACCCTCTCCTTGGGGACTCAAGAGATCGGCTTTGATGTCCTCGACGTCGGCGTGCTTGGCCCAGATAACGCACAGGGATTCTAGTAGCTCTTCGTCGATGTGGGCTTCGGACGCAAGCGGCTTCGCCAGTTCAGTGACGGAGGGTGCCGGTACGTAGACGATTCCCAGGGTCATCTTATTGAACCAGGGGTGTACCATGATTTCCGGAATCTAAGAAGGGGTGTGAAGAAAACAAGGGGGGTCATTTGCTGTCCTCGTACCGTGATTCTTCGGTTGACGTCGACGACAAGCATCCGAGTCAAGAGGTCCCTGGCCAAAGGATCGATATACGCGGGGACCTCATACTTACCGGTCTTGACTTTGGCGAGAAGGGTTCGCACATTCTTGTCATCGAAAGGCAGCCTACCGGTGAGGAGAGCATAGAGGATGACACCACAGCTCCAAATGTCGGTCGCGTTTCCCCTGTATTTCATACCGTTCACGATCTCGGGACTCGCATAATGAGGACTGCCACAACTGGTTTCAAGTTGGAGAGCGGGAGGTGCGAAGGCAGCCATTCCCCAATCGGCGAGCTTGATCAAGGGAGGGTTGAGGGAGTGTATCAAAATATTTTCGGGTTTAAGGTCGCGGTGAATGATAGAAAATGTGTGTGCGTAGTTGAGTCCGTAGACGATTTGCTTGAAAAATGCCAGGGCATCGAGGGGAGGGAGCCGACCGCGGTTAACGAGGAAATCAAAAAGCTCGCCACCTGCGACGTATTCGAGTACAAGATAAAGCTCGTTCTCGCCTTCGAAGACATCGTATATTCGCAAAATGTTGGGATGATTCATGAGTTTCATCATGATGATCTCCCTATCGATTCCAAGACGTTGTTTCTCGGATTTCGCGAGGTGGGTAGCCAAGGAAGCACGGGAATTCATGAGTGGTTGGAGCGGGAGAATTTTGACAGCGGCGAGTTGACCTGTGCGGCGGTGTTTGGCGATGCGGACACGTCCACTGGCACCTTTGCCGACGCATTCACCAATGATCCATTGACCGATGTATTTCGGGTCCTCGGGAAAATCAAAAGCACCGACGCCAGCGGCGGCCTTTTCCTTTTGCCAACGAGTTCCCAAGTGGGCGTTGTACTTGATTGGCGGTGCTCTAGGTGGGGTGTCGGTTAAGGCTGTCATTGTAGGGAGAGAAATAAAAAATAAGGAGTAGTCTGTGGGTAATCTAAGACGTTGATAGTGATGTTCCCACAAAAAAAAATGGAGAGCCAAGTGGGCGTGTAGAGCGGGCGGGGAGATGGAACAAGTTCAAGACAACTCCACTTTTGGTCAAGGATCACCGCATCGGGGAATCCCGGCCCCCGGGTTTCGTCAGATCTGCTGACTAAGCTGCCCATCACGTCGATAATGAGCAAGTCCCTGGCGACATATGTGCGGCTTCGAGTTCTTCATTGACGGAAATCTTGGAAGCTGATTTGCGTTGCATCGACGTCGTTTTGGTTGTTGTTAGAACTAAGTCGCGAATGTAAAAACGATAACCAGTCAGTGCCAATGCGTTCTATTTTGGCAGTTGGCACATTCGGCCGCCAGCGGGCCGGCACGGTCGTGTCGAGTGGTTACCACTGGTTGCGCTTTTGTTCTTTCCCTCCTCCTTGTCTACACGAAAATGTCCAACTGAACGTTGAGCTGGTCCCAATTCGGTTTAGAATATGCCCCGCTTCCCCTCTGCCTCTGAAATCGTCCTCGCTCTCGTTCTCCCTGCTTCCCTCGTCTCTGGCTATTCTTTCACCTTCACGAGCGAACCTCAACAATGTGCCAATCTTTCCCTCCAAATCTCTGGCTCAGGAGAGCCGCCGTATAGCGTCCTAATCATCCCATATGGTCCTACTCCGCTTCCAAACAACGTCGAAGTCCGCACACTCGTATACCAACAGTTCTCTGGAAATGAATCCTCTTACAGCTTCCAGCTTAAATACCCTGCCACCTCACAGTTCGTCGCCGTCGTAAGTCACCATCCTCATCCCAGTCCCGCATCGCCCATTGTCAGGCGTGCATCAATGGATTTCATCCGCAATCATCCACATATGTGCTCACTCAGTTCCTTCCGCTCCCAGGTTAGCGATAACTCAGGCTTTGGCTCGGGTGGTACTAGTGTAACGGCGAGCGTGATGAGCAGTAGTGACGCAAGTTGCTTTAACGCATCCCAGACTGTGTCTCCCGACTTCCCTTTCAACATCAGCCCTCCAAATCAAGTCGTCCAGTGTAGCCCAAGCAGGTTATGGTGGGATGCATCTCAAGTACAAGGGTAATCTCACATCACTGCGCTCAGTGTTGACATTGACCAATCTTGCTCGCGTCCAGCACCGTAAACTTTCAAGGTGTCATTCCTGGTGGTGATTCTTTCTCGATACCGTTGGGCGCGCTCACGAATGAAACCGGTATGGGGATTGGCTTTCAATGGACACCTCCTGTTCGCGCCGGTACAACCCTCATGGTGGTTTCTGGGGATGGCCGTGGCCTCGGATCAGGAGGCAGTGCACTGTACACCGTGTCTGCCGGCCTTTACCCGAATAGTTCGTGTATCACGAATACCTCTCCTTCATCTACTGCCGGATCACCCGCCGGTGGTGCTTATCCTACCAACAACAGCGGCGGAATGACAAGCGGCAGTAGCGGCAGTAGGTCAGTATCCAAGCAACCTTTGTTCACCCAGAACCTCCCGTTCACGCCACATATTTATCCTGATCTTTAGTTCTAACAATACAGGCGCCATAGTTGGTAAGTAAATTTAGCTTCTTCTTGATCTCACACGTTCATCTTCCGTATCAGGCGGTGTTATCGGTGGGCTTGCGGCGATCGTCATTCTCGGACTCGTCGCGTTTTATGTTATTCGGCGCAAGATCGTACCCAAGTCTCAAAAGGAACGGCCCGTCAATCTCCTACACGGCGATCCTGACGACAGCGAACCACCTTCCAATTACCAGCCTCCGCCATACTTGCGGCCCGAGCCCTACCTCGTTACGGCACCTACGATATCATCCTGGTCCCCACAAGAAGACAGTCCTCGTCGGTCTGTCGCAGGCTCCGCGTTACTGTCCGACTCGCTCACCAGCTCAGCCAACGGAACGTCGGCTCGGCCTCAGTCCGGAGTGACATCGTTCTCAGACCCACGCTCTGCGACGCCCGAACTAGAGTTTGGCATCTTGCCTCACGGATCTTCGGCGGGCTTGAGGAGCTCTCGCAAGTCGGGCATGCCGAGGCAGCTGAGACCAGTCAACATTATTCAGCATGAAGATGCCGGCCCAAGCAGTCCCCAAGAAGGTGCACAACCAGAGACGATCGAGCTTCCTCCAGCATACACCAACATCCGAAAGGAGCCTTGAAGTGTTGGCTGCAAATGCGACCCTTTTCTTTTTCCTTCTTGTACAAAATCTTGCTACGCACTTCTTTTTTTTGCGTTTCTCTCTTGGTTGGGCGGCCAAGTTGGCGTTTTACCTCGACCGATACCATTAATATCCATCCCCATTGATCTTGTTCCGCCACCCCATTTTTCCTGAATATCCTTGACCAGCCGACTATTCACTTCGGTGTATACAAGATCATCCCCTGCCAACGGTGATCGACGCTTTCCGCACTTGCCTATTGTTTTCTTCGTATTGCACTTCAAGATCGGACAGATTATCTTGACGAGAATGGACGGTATTAATAGTTACGATCCCACACTTGCACCACTTCCCTCGCTTTCCCCATTTATATAGTAGATTCCACTCGCAACCACATCTGCAAATTACTCATCCAAGTTTAGTGTTGCACGTTATTTGTATGTACGTGAACCCACGCTGCGCAGCACTAAAATTCATTACCGCCTTTTTAAATCGGGAATGGCATGTCTGCGCTGTGGGGCTAGTTTGACGTGTCCATATGCAATCCAAGGAGTTTTTAAGGAGACGTGTACGAACCACGATGTGCCACGTGGCGTTGAAGTGTCTCAGGTTGGGATCTGGTAGCGAACAAGTTACCATCTTTGACCTAGCTCCACCCATGACACCCCGATGGAACGGAGCCTCTCTGACTCGGGATCAAGAGTACAAG
The DNA here is from genome assembly GCA_038090375.1 of Boletus rubroflammeus. Lineage (NCBI taxonomy): Eukaryota > Fungi > Basidiomycota > Agaricomycetes > Boletales > Boletaceae > Boletus > Boletus rubroflammeus. The sequence continues at coordinate 17,493 of JBBPMQ010000168.1, read as the reverse complement.
CAAATGCTTCACCTTGGAAAAAAAAAATCCAACGTCAAACACAAGTAACCGCACCAAACCTCGAACAAACGCACGATTCACGGTGGAGATCGTCCAAGTCTGTCTTCGAGCGCTCTCAAGAGCGCAATGCTCGCGTCCGTCGCTGATCTCTCTCCCACTTGGTATCCCAACCGAGCCACCAGCCGCCTCTCCACCTCACGCGCATGCTGCACGTCGCCCGCGATGACGAACCCACGCAACACGTTCGTGTGGACCCCCAAGAGCATGTCCGATGGACGCTGACTCTCGGCGTCGGCATCGTCGTCTCCGTCACCACTCCAACCGTCATCTTTCTTGCCCCGCTCAACGTCCCCGAAACGGTCCAAGATGCGCAAGGCAACGAGTGGGTCGTCGTGCTGTGCATACCCTCGCGCGACCATGCTCCATTGGATCATCGAAGGTTCGATGCCCAGATGCACTATGTCCCGCAAGACGCTCGCTGCCCTCGCAGGACTCCTCCGCGCCCACAACGACACGAAGGGCGAGAAATGAGCAGCGTCGTACGTGTCTGGGGGCAACTGCAACCTTGCGCGATCGGCTTCTAGGACCTGACGAGGACCGGGATCGTCCCACCCCGGTTCTTGTTGTTTGCTCTGTCGGACGAGCGACAACAAGAGGGTATACAGCCTGTCTTTCTCGGTCTCGGGCGATAGCGAAACGATCGCTTCCCAAACGAGCGCAGTGTGATATGCTGATGGCCAGAGCTTCTCGTTCATCGGGCAAGGGGGAACCACCCATCGTTTGACACGTTCTTTCAGGGCTTGTTGCCCTCGCGTTCCCCTAATGAACGATAGCAGCGTTTTGCGTGGGACACCGACGAGGTGGAAATGCTGTGAGAAGACGAAGAGAACATGGATGGGTTCCCGTCGTGAGCGGTGGTGAAACATCTCGGTGAATGCCCAGGTAGAGGCCGATTTCGGCGAGTGACGGTATGCAAGAGCGCGGAGGAGTGTGAGCGCGCGGGTGCGGCCGAGAGTCTGGTACGAGGTTATGAAACTGCGCAGGGTATGAGGGGAAGGCGGAGTAGGTGATCTCATAGCAGTCCGTAGGGAACGCAGGCGTGCTGCCAGTACTGCAATGTCAGCAGAGTGCCCTGCAGGGATTGTCTCGCATTCAACGCTGACGGGGTCGGTGTTGGTATCCTGCAAAGTCCAGGAAGGGTACACAGCCCGAATTCGGTGTATAACCATTTGTCGATCTGGAGCGTGTTTGGCGACAATGTTCAGCGTGAAATCAGAAATATGAATTCCACGCGACTGTGCCATCGAAATAAGATCGAGTGCAGCTTCGTCCTTGCCTCCTAGTGCGACCGTTCTGATGGCAAGGCTGTATGCGCCAACGAGCAAGTCCGACGGCGGAGCCGTGCCCTTCTTCAAATGGTACTCCCGGGATGCATCCTCTACTCGGCGCAAATACCTCCCCACGACCGACATCCGAGCATAGCGAGCGAGCGTCGACACGACCTGCATGGCTGCGTTTCCAGAATAATACCCCTTCGAGGCGAGTACGAGACCGAAACGGTACACGAGCGTGAGATTGAGATGATCCATGGACCGAAAGAGTCTCTGTCGGATATCGTGAAACGACTGCCATTCTTCGTTGCGATCGGGTGCGAGCGACAACCAGGCCTGGAACGCATCCAAGCGTTCCTTGGCAGACCCTCTCGGGCGACGGTCAGTGATCGTGTGTAGGGCTGCGCGGAGATAGAGGGCATCGTGAGGTATGGGTATATGGTGGAATATCATCTCCTTGCGGAGTGACTGCGCAGCCTGGAAGTCGCCCTTGAGGACGAGGGATGCAAGAGTCTCTGAGGAGCTGAGTGGGGTAAACTGGTGCGGACCGTGCGTGGATACGGATGCGTATTCCTCCGACATGGGCTCGAAAACGGAGGCGTCTGGGTGTTTTGTGGGATATGGCATCGTCTCTATCTCGAGCGAGGCTGGCGAGGGCGTCTGTAGAGCGATGTTGAGGTGGCTACGGGCTTGGAGCCATAACCGGGAGGGAAGGAGTTCGAGCCGGAGTTTAGCACGGACTGGTAAAAGCCAGGGTGTGTATCCCAGTAGCCATGTTGCCATCAAATCGGCTGAATGAAACCATAAAAATCAGAGAAATGAAGCTGGAGCTGGTACACTTGCCTCGCTGAATGGCAGCAAAATTAACCAGTGGCGGTGTATGACGCTGGAACATTTACTTATACCCCTAAACCACCTTTGAACGACTCATCCATCGAAAAATGAAAAATGAACCACGGTGTTACATCGTTCGCGCTTCTCGTGTCCTTGACATATGCACCACTGCTCCTCTCTGTCCTCTCGTTTTACCCACAACTTTTCGCAGCCCACCCGATCCAGCATTTTCTCCTTGGCCTCGCCCCGTGGTGGTTGGCCTATCTCTCGGCGAGGTGGTATATCCGTCTGGCCGAGCAGTCCTCTCCGTTGTACCATCCGCTAGGATGTCTCGCGCAGTGCTGCATCTGGGTATTCCACTGGGTAGTCTCACTATACCACGCTTGTTTCGGTACGTACTACCACACGATCTTGGTTGAATTAGCATGTTAAGCATCCTGGCTCCTATCCTCTCATGTCAAGTCACAAAGTATACGGTGTGGACATACATCATCACCGTCTTCTGCGCGGCTATCGTGGTCATCACAGAGAAATTGTTCCATAACCTTATCACGATGGGTTTTTCGGACACGGCGAACCTTGGTGTCTACGAAAAGGTGCGAAAAACTTATGGAAAAGGTAGACATTATTTCGTGCTCGGCTCTATTGATAACTGACGCGCCTCCAAGGCTTGATCATTTTAGTCAGGTTATGGTACTTGGTCGATGCAGGGACTCCCCAACAGCAGAATCGGAACCGGGTCCGCAGGCCGATGCAGTCCAGATCCGTGACCATGTGAACATTTTCAAAAGACATTCTCCAGGTAACGTCTTGTGGATCAGAGAATATGAAGGACTTATGTTTCCGTACGAAACTGTAAGCTGAACGATTTGAACGTGTCATAGTAGGGCAACCCACTGTATGAACAACTTACAGCCCCCTTAATTACTGTAAAGACGTTGCATAGGCGCATTTGTTTGTTGTCCGTTTTTGGGTACAAACAGGACTGAGCCTCAAGATCTCAAGGCTCGTCATCTCAGGCTGTACATTCGTTTTGCATATCATCCTAAATTTCGGTTTTGGATCTTGTACACATCCATATGTGACGCGGGATACAATTAGGAATAAATGCGAGTACCAGCTTCATTTTTTGGCCGGAGCAGGAGTGGACCAACTTGTACGCCGAGCGGGACTTGAATCCGGCAAACTGTGACAGAGTGTGACATCTTGTGGCATTAGCGCGCTGATAAGTTGTGACCACTATCTAATCTTTGCGACGTTACTCGTCGGGACTCCTAGGCCAAGTATGGCTTGGACCAATTTGTACGAGTTCGACCGAATACCCGCCCTCTGGCGTATGAGCAGATTTTATACCTTGGACTAGCATGTCAAAATCTCCTGCCAAATATCGCGCTATACCATCCTCGGAGGACCAAGCCTACCATTCTGACGTTCGCGAAGCCGGAGTTGGTGGGGACAATCCTCACTCGATAAGCGAGTGGATTCCTACTGAAAATCGAACCAAGTGGACCTATTTCCTGCTGGGCTGCGCCATTTTGCTACCTTGGAACGGTGATACTTCTCGCCAAACTACCCATTCTGTCAATGCTCATGTCTTTACTCAGCCCTGATTAATGGGACATCGTTTTACTTGTCACGACTGGCTGGCTCCCCCTTCTACCCAACCTTCAGCTCGTACTTGTCTAGCATCTACATGTTAACCAAGTTGTTCTGCCAGTTTTACTGCACAATCACTTCGAAACAGGTTCGTAGATCGAACTAGATGGTGTTAGCGAGCACTCACACTTTAGGATATTGCAGTCTTCCCCATCTCGCCGCATATTCGTCTCCATCATTGCGATGATCCTCCTTGTGACATCTCTATGGCTCAGCACGTACATTCGAGGCACACCGTCGACGTTCTTTTTATTTGTTCTCTTCAACACAGGTTCTCTGGCAGTCTCGACTGGCTATCTGTGTACAGCTACCTACGCTGGGGCAGCGCTACTTGGCACATCGTTCCTGCAAACTGTGTTATCAGGACAAGCTGCCGTCTCGGTTGCGGCCAGTGTTGTGCAGGTTGCCAGCTCGATGGTTTCTCTTTGGGGTTCCTCTCCGAAATCCGTCTCAATGGAAATAAAGAGAACCAATGGTGGAGGCAACCAAGCCGAAGAAGTAGCTGCGCGAATCTTCTTTGGTGTTTCTGCTATTTTTCTCGGCATCACATTGGTTGCCTACACGTGGATGACGAGGCAGCCTCTCTATAAATCGGTTACCCGCACTCTGGAACAACATTATGAAATTGGAGATACAGATGAGCTTACCAGATTAGTCGCGAACGACTACAGAAATCCACAGACGGAGTCCAATTCGCGCGTTTATCAAATTTTTAAGCAGAACATGATTTTTATGTTCTCTATCGCGTATGTATACACAGTCACTCTAGTAAGTGCCTACTTCATCGCCGTAATAGTCCCCCAACTGATAGGGTCTCTAACCAGGCGGTTTTCCCTGCGATCACAACCCGTGTGCAATCCGTAAATCCAGGCATCCATCCGTTGCTGTTCACTGCAGTCCACTGCTTGGTTTGTAACATCGGAGATCTTGCAGGGAGATACAGCTGCTCGTTCCCTCGCCTACTCGTCTGGTCCGCCAAGAATATCCTAGCCATGTCTCTCTTACGAACGCTGTTCATTCCCCTCATCCTTCTTTGCAATATCCATCGACCTGCAACGACCTCAACGGTCTCTCCGATCATCAATTCTGATATCCTTTTCATGATTATACTGCTGACAATGGGATACACAAACGGCTTTGTGTCGTGCCTAGCTACGCTTGCTGCTTCATCCCTCGAGCATAATCCTAGGCTCAAGGGCCGCGAGGACTTAGATGTCGCCGCAACGCTGGGTGGCTCCTTTGCGATCGTCGGTCTTGCTTCTGGGGCACTCTGTAGTTTTGGTGTTCAAGCTCTGATATGACTTTGTAACAGGATCGTTAATATTGGATGGTCGGTGGCGATACCCGCAATGATGCATTGGATGCTTAGTGTATTATGTCGGGGTACGGAGAGGGGCATACTACGAGGACAGGCTGTGGTACTGGTAATGGGCTCTTCGGTGCACCTGGCAAGCGAAGGGCGAGGGTTCTGAGTTTGAGCTGCTCGTACGTCTTCTTCCGCGGTGATCAGCAGTTCTGAGCGTGGAGATATCTCGGATGACACATTGTTCGTGCGTCGGTCTGGACGCCCTGCCCTGGTGGTTGGATTTTTCGATGACAGTGCAACAAGTGACTCGGACCCAATGGTCACATCGATTAGATTCCATTATCACGCTTCTCTACAAACCGTGATGCAGCTTTGGATCCCACCAAATTGTGATTTCTGAGCAGCTAACCCCGTTTTAACCTCGTCATTGACAAGAGCGCAGACGAGGCCGAGTTGCATATCATTACAATACTAAAGTAAAACGGTGGGTTTCAATAATGGTTCTTCCGAATGATTTACAAATTCCTTTGACCATCTCCTTGCATCCAATCCAGTAGCGGTTGAATATCCGAATCTGACTCTGTCCCTTCCCGCGCCGTCCAGCATGCGCCGATCGCTGGTGAGCAAGAAACTAACGAGTCGGCCGAGGGCGTAGCAATCAATATTGATGACGTCACGACGCTTAATAGCAATTCCGATCACGTCGTACGTCGTAGTGGGCCTCATACACGCAATAATTTCAATGATAAGTTGTTGTGTGATAGTCTCTTAGATGGCGCCGTTTGAAACAGTCGGTCTTCCGGTATAATCACGCGGCTCGGTTGACTATTGGACACGTTCGTCATGCATCGGTGCCGGCGGCTCTCCTCGACGGAAAAGTGGTGATAATCACAGGTTTCCATGTGATTCCGACCGAGCCTCACTGCGAGCGCGATATCAGAGCCACTGGAATGGAGTGAACCTGAATTGGAATGGCGATGTCCGTAGTCGCATGGAACAGGTTTCGAGGTTTCGAGACTAATAATCGAGTGCCCCACGGGGAGGTTGTGTACGAGCCTGGATGTTCTGCAAGTAGCACAAGTTTAAAGCTGTCCGAAGTGTCACTGGCGTCCTATTAGACCCCATGTTCCGAGTAAAAGTTGGAACGAGTGCGAGCCACTACCACACAGTAAGCCACCGGATGGTGAAATCTCCATTTGCCTGTCGAGAATGCAGAATCAACCATTTTCATCACCGAACTCCGAGGACGGACGATCTGTCGGTTTGTGTGTGTGTTATATCACATTGCTTGGAGAAAAAGATAAAACAGTCATTCCCCGTGATTATTCGACTACATCATTCGAGTCTACGACCCCTAGGGACAGGGGTTGGAAGCTAGTGAACGCCGCATAGTGCTATGTCTATTCTTACGGCCGCCGTGTCACAGTGTGAGGTATGGAGCAAGTCTCCAATCGGGCAAGATAAGGATTATAAACGTCGTACACTGCCCGCAGGCTTTACGCCAACATGAAACCATGATCCAGGGCCCCAGCAGGCTTGATGGGTCAACGTGTAACATCGGGTACGGCGTATAGGCGCGTGAAAGGTATTGGAGGCCGTGCCAACTGTCATCGCAAAGTACTATGCTTAGTTTTGTGACAGTCTCTAAATTGTGACAGGCGCTGCACGAAAATCACATGTCGAGCGCAAAAGTATATGAACCCTGTCCTGATATCTTCTCGCGTTACTGATCTTCATTCCTCCTTTCCATTCTTTTGTTTTGAGCCCGCTCCTCTCATGGCGGCCGCTACTCAATCCCAGCCTGAGGCCCAGACACAATCACAGGTCCCTGAGATCACTGTGCTGACCCGCGTCGCCTCCATCCCTATGATCGCGTCCTCTTTGGACCAGATACATCTAACCCTCTCGTCAAACATGCTCACCCGCTCCCCATATCATGCCGCTCAGGTCATCACGCAAACCGCCTACAACTTCTCCCAGCCGTTGCAGATCCGTCTCGCACCCCTCATTGTCTCTGCCAATGGGTATGCTAACAAAGGACTCGATGTCATCGAGCACAAGTATCCTTACCCCTTCAAGGTCAAGCCAGAAGAAGTAGCCTCGTATGTGCGGGAAAGGCGTGACAGCGTCGTTTCGTCCGCAAATGAGCGATTCGACAAGAACGTCAAGACCCCAGCGGTTGGCGTTGCAGAAGGCATTGATAAGGTGCCTTGCACGTGATCTCAGGTACCCAATGATAGCTGACATACGCCTGTAGAAATTCGCTCCTATTGTCGATTATTTCGAGAGCGCCGTCAACAAAGTCGGGAGCGAATCCGGCACAAGTTCGCCGACTTCCACTTCGTCAGAATGTCAGTACCAGTACCAGCGTGTATACGCCATCTCGAAGAACATGAGAGACAATGTTTTTGTCTATTCCTCGGAGCATCTCAGGCAGCTTCAGCAGCAAAACGTCCTTGTGTGAGTAAACGTGTCTTTCGCAACTCACTATAGGCGCTCATTTTTATACAGTCAAAAGGCTATCGAGACCGCCAACTCCATTCAGGGGCTTGCTTCAGCGTCCATTACAGGCGCTCAATCACGGATCCATGCCCTCTCGGATAGCATGCTTCAGGAGTTGCAGAAGCTGCAACAATCTACTGCTACGCTTCCGCAAACCCTTCAATCTACTTATCCCGACATCTCCAAAACCATCACAGATCTGCGCGACATTGTCACAACCCCTGACATGTCAGTTAGCGACAAGGTCCACCGTGTTGCCGAAGAGGTCAGGGAGGGTGTCAGACCGATGCTCGAGAAACTTTCGCAGAGGATTGGCGACCTCGCCAAGGCCATTGGCGCCAAGACGGAAGAGGGAAGAGCCACAGCGCAGAATGACAACGGCCACGCGGTGCAGTAATGTTGCTCGTGTCCGGTTACTCCTTATTGTATGTTCCCCCTCGGTTAATGTTTTATGTCCTAGATTCAGACTTTAGAATGTTTTATTTCACTATCGGCTTCGCGACACGCATGCATTTTGTACGCATTTTTCACGTTTGGGGTTTCTGCATGTATGCACTATGTTGTTTCTCGAAATGACTGTCGGCGCAACGCTGGCGAGTTTTCTTTTTAAGCTGCGATCTGACGTCTAGTCCCTGGACTTTAAAAGATACATTTCGAGCGTACAAACGACCATGCTTGAGAGACGACCCAATTAGTACATACGAAATGGATGGGCTTGGATCAGCGTGAAATCCGTGTGACGCCAATCCGCAGTTGCCAAACAGTACAGTCGAACGATACGAGCCTGGAAAGGATGTCTTCCGCAGCACACCGAGACGCGCACGCAACAGACTGCATCACTTATGCTCCTCTTTTCGAGGCGAGACAAGCTCCGACCACTGAAACGCATCCAGACTCGAGATGGAGTTGCGCTTGTCCGCGGTGGTCGCGACGATGCGCGGGCTTGCGCTCAGGCGCATGCTCGTTCGGCTGCTCGAGCGGGATCTGACGGAGAGATCGCGGGAGAGCGCAGATTGGGAGGATTGGGAGGAAGAGGAAGAGGCACGGCGGTGGCGCATCCGTCGGGTCGGGTCGACGTCGGGGATATTGGCGATGCGGGCAAAGAGGGAGAGGACTGGTCGGGACGGGGATGGGGGGGTGGGAATTATAGCATGAGTTAGAAGAGAATGGGGACTCACTGTCGACGATGGAGACGATGCCGCAGAGGTTGCCGCTTCCCAGGTTGGAGAGGGAAGGGGATGAAGAGAGGGAAAAGTCGTTGTCGGTGACGAAGAGCCGGTGCGAGTTGGCTGCGAGGACAGGTTGTGGATCAGAAATGTGAGTGGGGGAAAACAACGAGAAGCACGGACTTGCGAGAAGCTTCTGAATGGTGTATGAGAGCGTGCTGGTGGGGAATACGACGTATACTGTGCAAGCGATAGCATCGATGTTCTCGTTAGTCGGATGAGACATGCACCTCACCTGGATATTTGTCGACACCGTCTGTCAGCCCATCGGGCTCCTGTGTCGGTGTCAATGTTGAATGCAAACGTGAATGACAGCGCTCAGACCTTGATCTGTGCGATAAATTGGTACACAGGCGTGGAAAGTATATGATTACTCTGGGAAGGGACTACTATCTAGAAGCGATAGAGCAATGTTAAGGCGAAGAGTGCGAGTAAACGGGTCGTCATACCTTGCCAACATCAGTAACGCTAACTGCGCTCAACAACGTCCCCAATTCGTCGTCGATGACAGCAACACTGCTTACGCCTTGCTCGCTCATGAGTCGCATGACATCGAGGACCTGGGCTGTGCTAGATGTTGCAACGACCGAGGAGTACATGTGAAGGGAGGGAAGGGTCAGCACGTAGAGCGAGTTTGAGAGGTAAGCTTGGAATGCTGAAGTTCGTTCCGCATAGGCAGAGAACCAGGATAGAAGGCTCATGTCAGATACCATGCCAAGATACGTGTCGGATGGAGAGGGCGAGGATACAAGTACTGTATGTGGGTTGAGCGTGGATTCGTGTCGTTAATTGACGCATTTCCTACCCCTGTGTGTTCCACGGGCGAAAACAGCCAATAGAGCTACTATGGTCGCTTCGTAGGGTAGAGTTTCGAGAAAGTTCTTCTCGGACAAGTCTGTCGCGTATCAAGAGATCGAGAAGGATGGGGTATAAAGATACTCACTGCTGACTAGATGGACGGGAACACGACCAGAGCGCGCTGCAGACATGATTTGGTCTGCCCGGGAGTTTGCTTTGAGCTCGTGGGGAGGAATCGTGTGCCGGGTGGCGGCCAAGGTCAAGAATGCGTTTAGATCGGAGAACTAGACCACTGTCAGAGAAGGATCTGACTGGGAAGATGTAGACGCGCACGTCAAAGAGGCCCAGAAACGGGGAGCCTGTTTGGGCGCCAGGCAGGGCCTTGACTGCTAGACACGAAATATCTTCCTTGAGGAGCAGCTGTAAGGATACATGAGCCAGGACAGCGGCGGATGGGTGTCCAACTTGCATCACAGGCGTCTTCTACAGTACAGTCCGCGTCTACGGCGACGATACGAGAGTCGATGAGAGCTGTATCCGCGGAGAGCGGTCAGTAACGCGCTGGATGGGGACATTGACAACGACCGACTTCTAGCATGGACGTGCGCCCACGATTCGACCCATTTCTCGGCGTCTGGACCTGGTGCCGCTGATTGGAACATGGGCGTCCCCAACGGTGACTCGCGGCCAGTTGAGCATCTGGTGTGGGCTACGGAGATGGAGGCTCTTCGGTGTGGTGTGATCTGGATAGGTTGCATGATCAGGATAGAGAAAGTCAGAGGGGGAGGTGGAAGAGTGAGGCGGTCGGGGCAGGGGGAAGTGCATGAAGTGCAATCGCAAGACTTTGTCACGTTTACGTACATATCAAACTTTTGCCATGTCCACCGACTTTGTCCCTCCCTACCTCATACAACACCTTATACCTGCAATAACTGCCGGTCATGTCTCAGCCGCTCAGGCACTCGGTATGCATAATATAGTTCGCATCGTCTCCCTCACCCATGCGACTTAGGTTCCGAGGTCTACGTCGGATGCACCAATGGCGAGTTATTGCGATACGCTCTTCAAGCTGAGCCGGTGAGTCTACTGAGCATCTGCCGACTGCGCGATGAGTCATGTTGCCTTGTCCCTGCAGGAAGCATCCTACTCTCTGCTCTCGCGTCAGAGTCTTCCGAATGGAAAACCCATCGACGAACTCGTCCTCATCCCTTGTATGTCCCGTGTGCTGATTTTGTCCGGTAAGCGCACGCTATTGTCGCACTCGACGCCACTTAGGGTGCATCCAAAGATCGTCAAATCCGCTTCTATACATTACCTTCGCTCGATCCCGTATCCAACATCAAGCCCATTCGCCATGTGGAGACCTTTGCAGTTGATCAGCACCAACTTTTGCGGGTCACGCCCACGGCACACGACATCCAGAGCAAGTTGCAGCCGGTCGATTTTTGTGTCATAAAGCGAACCGCCATTGCGTTGTATAGTCTATCTGAAGAACGTCTGGTTTACTCCAGAGTTGGTCCGAGCCGACTTGATGAAATCCCATTGGTACTGACGGAGATCTGATTTGTATAGGAAATTCCATTCCAACCGGGAGCTCAGCTAGCACGACGTGCGGGCCAATACCTCTGTGTTGCCGACAGCCAGTATTACAACATTATCGATTTGCACACTGCTCAGATGTTCCCTGTGCTTGCTGTTAATCAGGCAATGGACGATGCAACGCCGGTTAAGCCATTCATCGTGGTTGTCGGCGGAAACGAGTTTCTCTTGCTCTCGTGGACTGGTGCGAGTACCCTCGGTGTCTTTATCACGGGGGAGGGTGATCCTGTCAGGGGAACCCTAGAATGGCCGAGTCATCCGCTCTCCGTCTGTGAGTGGTGATACGACTTGCCTCTCCACACGGAACAGACCGACACCGATAGGTCTGGACAACCCAAACCTCACGACACTCCTGCCCAATGGCACGATTGAGATCCACAGCGTCGAGACCCAATCGATCATTCAGGTTGTCTCCGCGCCGCTGGATAGCGACGATGTTGCGGATCAGAGGATTGGACTGGTAGCATCTCTGGGCGGATATATAGTGCCGTTCTCTGAACATTCCGAGAAGATGCGAAAGACGACGCTGAGGTTTGACAGGACATAAAGGGGACCATTCTCGGTGTGTCTGTATCCACCCAATTCAATTGTTTTCTTGACTGCAAGTCGTGGCTTATTGTCCACCGAGGAAAGCCAATCCACGTGACCGAGCGTGTCGCGTTGCTTTATGGCTGTTTAGACCTCCGCGTCCTTTGCAATTGACGCGTACATAAAACACGCCCGCGACCGCCATGGCTTATTTTTCTTCCCTTCCCCTTTCTCATCATTTTATTACATCTTGTGATAAGCACACATTCATGGACTGTTCATTATCCACGCCATCTCTCTTGTCAGACCAGTCGGACGAACCTCAGACACCCCTTCGTTCTCCTAGCCGTCTTGACTTTTGCATGGAAGACCTGCAAGATGATGGCTCTGTTCTTGAAGCGGAGGATGAATCGGAAATGCACAATAATCGCCCGTGCACATTTATTGAACAAGATGCCCTCGCGGTAGACGTCGCATCTCCAGATCGCTGCTGTCTTCTAATTGTGGAGGGCGGCGAAGATGATCCACCACAAGCTACAGATTCGCACTCCCACGAAAATGCAGAGACATCGCATACGGCCATACCACGAGAACAACCAATGGAGGTCGTCATCGAGCATCGGTCTCCTATACCAGTTCGCCCGCTTTTAGTGCGATTCGACCTCGACGCACGAGAAGCCATGCCGCCATCCCGCACCGCACCGGAGAGACTCAACTACCCTCATCACGGTCTCTCCCGCAGTGCCCTTCTCCAACAAAAAACTCTTTGGAATTCACGACATGAAGAATGGCGATCATGCATGGAGCAAGGCGATGCACAAAAACAGGAATCCAACGCATATACGGGTCTCGATACCGCCCGACCACACGTCGTGGAGAACCCACCACCATATATGCGCACCCCTCCGTCAGGGCTGGAGCGCGATCTCGCAGACCGCCCACCTAAGAAACACGGACAGGACGTTCACGCTTCCATTTTTCCTCGCGTTGGTGATATCTCGGCATTGAGGGATCCATACTCTGCCAACATCGATCGTTGCTTTTTCAAGTTCCCTCTGTGGACGCTTCACAAGATGCTTTACATGTTCGATGTGCATCAGAGATCTACATCATTTGCACCATCCACGTCTGTATGCAACTTGACGCACGTTAAAGCGTCCATGTCCTCGTCGACGTTGAGTTCGTATACCTCGTCGGTCTCGGGAGACGATAGCCCAATCCCCGAAAGCCAACTCCCTCCGGAGTGTACTTCGTCTCCGCACAGTCTGTCTTCATGGGACCGCTTTTGTGGATGGGATCTGTCGTGGTATGCCAGATGGGAGTTGTTGCTCGGCCACTTTCAACGCGATCATACCAAGTGCGACACCCTTGAGATGTCCATGAAGTTGGCGGTACCTGTCGAGTCCAAGACAGCCCCGTCGTCGCCCCCCGGACGGATCTTTCGCTTTACTTTTGGAGAGGACGAGGGTGACGACGATGACGAAGATTACGGGATGGTCGTCCCAGATCCCACGTTTAGTATGGATTTCGACGAGGAGTGCGAGAGAGCGATGGCATTTTATAGCAGAGAATCGAAATTTTCTGAGATGGACTTATGATTGGGTGTCAAATGGGGTGTAATCGAAGAAACGGAATTCAACATGTACTGTATAGTTTTGTTTGCATACCGTATATATCTAACCGTCATTTGTATACTAGTATGCTGCCGACATATATCATGTCAGACGAACGAGTTTCTCGCTCTGGCTCGTTCAAGCGCAGATCTTATGGACAGGATCTGGACATTGGCGTTTATCACGGCATCGTCACGAATGCGTTATCGCTCCTTGAAGCCCTGGTTGCTTTCGAGGTGATGGGACATGATACAACGCGTCCAGGAGTAACTTTAACAACCCTCTTCACCAAGGACAGTGTGTTGGGGGCTACACAAGAGGGTACATCCCACGTCGTTCTCATTCTTGACATGGCTTCTAGATACATCATACCGTGGGGAACTCACCAGGTCCATACAATATATATTTGGTTGTTCAAGCCTGGCATCGTATATGCTTCCATCGCCAGCCCTGCTTCCCAAGAGCGGTACGATCGATGCCTCCAAGGGATTCTCGGTCCGACGTCGGGCTCGTCTGACTTCAAGGGGTGAGTTGGAACTTGGGATGGTGTCATCATTAGTACATCATTGACTAGCGGTGTGGCCAAAAATTTCCTCAGGCAGAGTACCTGTTCTATCCATGTCGAAAGTCGGCCACGCTGTTGAAGGACAGTACGGGTTTGGATGGTTGGTTGACGATGACGCGAAGCGAGGGGTATGTACATAATGCATTGATATTTTGCACCATCGGATCTTGGAGTGTTTGTCATACTCTTTACTCATTCCTGCACTGTGATAGGCACGTCGCGCGCGAGAACGGGGTCGAGGCAATGGTCTGCCGTGTTTGCTGTGTGACACGTACGTATACCGCAAACACGGATAGATTTACTTTCATACTTGGACACTGAGGTTGCCAACGACCAGACTTCTTTACGTTGAACCGCTAGGTCGACTTTCCACTGCTGCCAGTGCAGTCTACTCGACCTGCCAATTCCTAGTCACGGCCGAAAGTGAATACTCCAAACAAAGGACCTTAGAGGATGGGTTCCGTTGTACCTGTGCGGCTGAGTGTTCTCTCTTTGCAGACAAACTGTACGCGGTGTGTCTGACGAACCATCTCATTGCAGCGAGTTGTCTCTCCTGCGTCGCAGCGTCGACGTCATCCCGAAGCCGCTGAAGTGAACCACTTCAACAAGGACGCCTCCGGTAGCAGCCAAGGTCATGCAGATCCAAAGAAAGTAAGCCCTGTGTGTCTTTCTGGTGACGGTAGATCACGTCATGATAGCTCACTCTCAGTTATTAGACACAAAGCGTGACCAGTTCATCGCCTTCGACCTCGGGTGTCCACGACAATAAAGCACCAGACTTGAGTCTGGTAGGAGTTCTGACCACCCCTCCCAAAGCGCTTGGTCCAAAGAAACCTCTTGACACCCCTGATATATCCAAGGGCGTTTCAATGCTCAAATGGCCCCTTGTGACAAGATTCAAGAAGACTGATAAGAACCAGGCTTCACAACTGTCAAATCGACTTCCCATACTTCCCACAAACTTGTCTGATCGACTTGCCCGTTTCCTACCTACATCCCAGTCACAGCCGAAAGTGGATACTGCAAACCAGCCTTCGATGATGACTGTAGGTCGACGTAAGCTGCCGGTGTGTTCTATTATGCAGACAAACGGTGCGCATCATGTCTGACGAAGCATCTCAGCTACCGGGTCCAAGACGCCCAAATTGTTTGTCTGTCGGCGCCGTTGTTTATCCTGCGTCACAGCTTCAGACAGATACCAAGGCTGCTGAAGTGAACCATTCGAGCAAGGACGACTCCAGTAGCGACCACGTGTGTCTTTTTGGTGACGGTAGATCACATCATGATAGCTCACTTTTTATTAGGAACAACAAGTGAACAATTCATTGCCTTGGACCTCGGGACTAGAGTCTGGTGCTTTGTTGTCGTGGACACCGGTAGGAGTTTGTCATCCTGTCACCGAAAGAGTTGCACTAACCTCTCTACACAAGGAACAGCCCGCTACATCAAGTCTGCCTGAGTCGGAGACCCACAGCGAGGTCAGGGATGATGATTTGCTTGAGGTAGGAGGTTAACCCATTTATTTTTTGGTGTTGGTTTTTATGACGGAATACAGTGGCTCAAAAAAGAAATGCACACGATTGGGTGATCACCATCCTCCTACTCCTGCCTTTGAGAGATATCTCGTGATTTTGGATTCATTCAAGAGCAGACAGTGTATGTGGATTGATAAAGCACTCAAATAAAGTTGTTCAAGCCTAGCATAGCAATTACTGCCCAAACTATTGTGCATTTCTTTTTTGGGTGAGATTGCAGCAGACACCAACAAATGTATTTGAAAGATTTTTAAAAAAGTGCTACCTAGCACTTGGTGTGACCCCCTTTATATTCAAGCAAGGCCTGTATCTGACATGGCATAATCTTGTAACATAGTCATCGGAACTGGGAATGCCGCAGTGGCATTAGCTCCATCATGACTAGCAGGCAGACTCCTGGTAGGTGATGTACGGATTCGTGGGCCGCTACGCCGCAGTACGAACAAGCTCTACATAACGCCCCGTGAACGAGACCCTGGCGAGTCTCACCTGCCCGCGTCATAGGGGAAAGGGGAACGATCAATAAAACGGAACTCTTTCACTGCGAACGCAAAAATAGACACACATAACGGTACCACGTCTCGTCGTCCGGAACGTGAGGCAAGTCTGACGCTTTTGCATCTATTGGCATCCTGATTCTCTGTTGGTAGTATGCCAATGCTTCGGTATGGACGCCAAGATCCGACGTACACGACGTACATACCTGAGGCAGAATTTTGTGTCTCAGTCGACGCTTGAACGACGTCTCGCGAAGCACGTTGCCGAGCGACCTGGTCTTCAGAAACCTAGAAAACGCTTTCGAGTTGTCATACGCTGCGTCAAGCTGCGCCGTTTCCGTGGTCATCGCGTCTTCCAACGTCATTCCAGGCGGCAACTGTCATATAGTAGAGATTTCGCGTGAATGAGGCCCATTGCCTGGGAAAAAGACAAGAGGAATGGAAAGTTGGTCACCCTGCCCAGTTTCATCAGCTTTTCAACGATCGGAGCGACGATGGCTTCGTCCGCTCCGGCAACACTGCCGTCCTTCAAGTTTGGGGTGTCTGTCCAGTCGGAGAAGACGCCAACGATCGCGGCCATATCTCCCGGCGCCAACAGTGGCGTCCACGACTTCAACACGTCTCGCATATCCCCAGAGTCCGCAAACGTGTGGGCGCCAAGGTAGATGCGGTCGAATCGGATGCTCGGCGTTAAGCCGTATTTGGAGTACTGCCCGCCCGAAATGTCTCGGGCGAGCGTATGCGCGGCAGTGTTGAATACGCGGAATGTAACATCGAGTTCGCGGATACGCTTTGCAAACGTTCGTAATTGGTCGGAGAGAAAAAAGTACAGACAGCCGTAGATATCCTCGGTTTGTGTCCCGTATGCTTGCCCTGACTTGATGATCTCGTTGGGACTGCACATGCAAAACGACGACGTGAGCGAAGCAATTGTTGAAAGTGGATGCTTTCGACCTACTCCCAAGATGCAAGTGGGTTCTCGACGTTATCCGCAAGCCAAGTCCCACAAGGCGAAAACAGGGAGGCGTTGGGTGCCATATAGTGGTCACTGACGGTGCTGAAAGGAAGGACAATCCCAGATCGCCAAAACGCCATAAATGCGAAGCTGTGACAAGGTTTCACCCCCGTCAGCACTCGATTTCTGGCGTCCAGTCGAACTGGCGTTGCATAGACGCGTTCATACTCGTCCCGCGCTTGGGGCGTTGACAGCGTGGGGCCTGCAGTATACAACAGACGGTCTGTTATCTCCTGAGGCACCAGACAAGCCAATTTCGCGCGTCGACCCAGGTCGACAAAGAGAGGTTTTGTCTTGTCGGTGTGCTGTTGCAAAATCAACGCCAGTAAAGCGAGGATACGAAGGCGGTACTCCTCTGGCAAGAAAATAGAGTACCAAAAATGCAGTGCTATGTCGGCGGCCACCGCTTCGTTGGGCATTGCACCGAGTATCAGAAGTAAAACGAGATTGCGCGACGCAATAGTCTTCGAGGTGTCGTTGAGCAGGAT
>JBBPMQ010000167.1:0-39619 GCA_038090375.1 Boletus rubroflammeus | reverse complement strand
GCGCACATGCGGAACGAAACGGGACGTCGCAGGAGGAAAAGGCGGAGGAGGAGGACGTGCCAGCGCCAGCGCCAGTGTCGGCGGAACAAGAGGCTGCGCCGACGCCGACACCGACACCATCACCCCCCGCCGAACCTCTCGTCGTCCAAAGCCCCCGCATGGACGCAAACCCCTCTGGAACGGTCGTCTCGCTCGACGTACAAACCTTTGACAGCTATCTCACACAAGGACCCGCGTTCATCAAGTTTTTCGCACCTTGGTAGCGTCGCCGTACTTTCTCGTCGTCCGTCTCGTTCGATGCTCAACGCGGCTTTAGGTGTGGGCACTGCAAGAAACTGGCGCCCTCGTGGACCCAACTCGGTCGACGCATGCAACACAAACTCAACATGGCCGAAGTGGACTGTGAGCAACACAAGGCACTTTGCACGAGTCAGGGCGTCACCGGGTTCCCCATGATGTTCTACTTCGCCTACGGCGCAAAGACCGAATACACGGGCGGAAGATCCTATGACCAGCTAGTCGCTTTTGCCGACAAGGCTTCTAACCCGTGCGCTTCTTTGCTAGCTCATCGTCGTCGCGCGACTCATCTTCGTTTCAGAACAATGCAGGTGATCGATGCGCTGCAGCTGGAACAAGTCGTGCGCGACAACGCCGTCTTGTACCTCTTGCTCCACGACGCCTCCGATCCCCGAGTCGTGGTAAGTGTCTCGTGACCTCGGATTAGCACGACCACTAAACGAACCGGCGGGCTATAATAGAACGACCTCGCCAAAAGCTCACAAATCCTCTTGGGATCACCGCCCGTCTACGTCTCCACGTCCCCGGAGCTCTTCCGCAAATACAACGTCCGACCAAACGCCCCCTCGGCGCTCCTCGCGTTCAAAGACAAGGACGCACGGGAGCCGGTCGCGGTCCTTTACCCGTCCGCCGCCGCCGCCGCCGCCGACACACTGAACGCATGGCTCCACGCCCACCGCTTCCCGTCGTCGTTTGAGCTCTCCAAAGACGTGTTCCAACAGGTCATGTACGCCCCACACAAGCCACTCGTTCTCATCGTCGCCACGCCACCAAGCCAACGCACAGCCGTATCCGACAAGCTGCACGAGATTGCCCAAAAGTGGCGGTTACGCACGCGGCGGACGGACGCTACCTCTGCGTCGTCGGGCGACGGTGTGGGTGCTGGGACACGGGACGTGGTGTTTACGTGGATGGATGCGGGTCAATGGAGCAAGTGGATGAAGGACATGTATGGGATCAAGGCGGAAACAGAGCCCGAGATCGTCGTGGCCGATCACGACGTCAGTACCCTTGTGCTTGCATCGTTTCCGCCAAACTGAATTCACCCCTCTGGTGCGGTGCTTGGGTAGCGTCTGCTATACTACAACAAGGACGGTGCCGGACACGCCATCTCGTTGAACTCGGTGAGCATCGGGTCCGCGCTCGAAGCGATCCTGGCGGATACCGCTCGTCCGAAACATTCTCGGAACGTGTTTGAGCGGGCTGTACACGTACGTCGTTTCCCCCTCGCCGTCGAATACCGCTTATTGTCGAAACAGTCCCTCAACGCAATGCTCGTCCAACTCGAGCGATCGATCGTTGCACATCCGTACAGAACGGCCATCGTCGTTCTCGGCTTCATCTGCGGCGTCGGTTTGGCGCTCCGTGCTCTGTTTACGGACGAGTCTGCAGATTGGGAGGCGGAGAAGCGGTACGTCAAGGGTGATCGGTTGGATTGATCTCTCGCTTCTCGCCTCGCCTCGCCCCGTAGTCCAAGTCTATAATAGATTTTATGACTTGGTGGCTGTATATATTACGCATCTCTGGACACTTGAATCGTCGAGGTCATCCCAGCATTGAAATATTGGCAAGTGATATTGTGTGGGTGAGTAGAGCATCATCATGCGATAGAGTAAGTACTTGGTATGATACAGCAAAGACGTCGTAACAGTACACGTTTATATAGTCGGCGTAGGGCGTGGCGGCGGTATACATGTCAGCCAAGTAAACAGAACGAGCAGATTAGATAAATAGATGCATGGCCTTTCTTTTCTTTTGTAACTGCCCGATTTTTTTTTGGGGGGGGTGGTGGTAGCAAAGTGAACGAAAGGCCGAAAGCGATGCAAAAAATCTTGACCATTCGTGCTCGGACGCTCTTCTAATGCGTGTGTCAGATGGCATGACGACAAACGAGCAAATATTGCAATGGATGGAATCGATCGAGGTCCCAGAGATGTTGTAAATAAATAGATTAAAAAAAATTCTATACCACGAGGCACCCGTCAAGACGACGGCGGCGGCGGCGGCGACCCCGACCCAGAGTCGGACTCGGGCTGCGATGGCAAAGGCGACTGTTGTTGTGACTGCTGGGCCCCCCAAGGTGCGACCGAGTCGTCAAGCATGATGCCTCGTATCCGGTTATACACCGCTTCTGGGAATTGTCTTTGAAACATGACAGAGGGGTCAACACAGCCAGTTCTCTCTCTCGCACAGAGACGACGTACCGTTGTTTCAACCGTTCGAGCAGGCCAACCGCGCGATCTCGGTCCCCGTTGCCTAGTTCTGCGCGGAACATCGCTTCCCATGTCGAAGGCTAGGAAGAGGGGACGCGCGATAAGTAACGCAATGAAACCGTATGTTGACCAACTCACCTCTCTGTACGAGACCGAGTCTGGCGATACCGGAGGAGTAGAAACAGAAGAGGAAGCGGAATTGTGTGGGACGTGGTTGCCAGGAGCGGCCACACCGCTAGCAGGATCTGCCAAGCTCTCAAAGATGGCCCGTGCCTGGTCGATGGCACCGTCGGCAGCATATCCCTTGATCAAAAGGTTCGCAATGTACGCCGTCATATGGACGCCCGTTGATTGCAGCCGAGCGAAATACTGCTGTGCGAGATCCATCCGCTTGCGCGTCACGAGCACGCTGATCAGAGACTCGTAGGAGACGGCATCGGGAAGGGGCGTAGGACCACGCTGGGAAGATGGGTGAGAGGAGATGGTTTCGAAAACGCTGATGGCCTTGTCAGTGTCCTTCATGACACAGCCGTAAGCGTTGATGAGTGCCGCCCAATGGCTGCCTTGAAGATGGACGTGGGGGTTCGACTCGACACGCTTAAAGGTCGCTTCCATGGCAGCCACATCAACAGGTTCAATGGTTCCGTATGCATCGATGAGGAGCTAAAACACATTTCAGACCGGGTGGATGGAGAAAGCATGAACAGCTTACCTTGTACGTGTGCGCCGAAGGCTGAACATTGACTTCGGTCATCTTGTTCAGGTAAAACAACACCTTCTCCCTGTCCGGCTTGGTATGCGTGTACAGTTGCATCATCGTGTTGTAGGGCGGAATTCGAGGCTTGAAGTTGGGCTGACTGGCCATTTCCTCGAACAGCTGCTCGGCGGCAACGGCGTCGCCGACCCTCGCGCATGCAGCAATGACAGCACCGTAGGTGATCGACGAGGGGCGCAGCGACGTGTTGGACTTCATCTGTTGGAAGAGCTCGAGTGCAAAGTCTGCCTTACGTGCCTTGGCAAGCTTGGAGATGATCGTGTTGTAGAGGTAAACGTTGGGCTTCGTTCCAAGCATTTGACATTCCGCAAAGAGAGCCATAGCATTGGAGGTGTCGTCCGTGGTATCCTTGACGCATTCGATCAAGGATCCATATGCGTCAGGGGACGGAACACCGCCCGCAGCAGTGATCCGGCTCCGGTGTGCAAACGCAGCGTCCATGTCACCCCCATGTGCGTAGGCAATGATCATGTTGTCTTCAATCTGGAACCACGCCTGGGATTGCCAGGTAGGACTTTGGGCCACAAAGGGCGAAAAGAGAACCTGCTGAGCGATGGAATATACCGAATGTGCTGCGGTGATGTTGCCTGCGCGTCCGAGCCCATTGATCAACCTGCCCAGAGTGGCTGGATGGGGATAACGAGGGGATTTCGCGGAGACGGCTACTTGGAGAGTATTGCAACTGTCGTGGATCGTGACCGATGGATGCGAGGGGAACCACTGATCGATTTGTCGGCTGAGTTCTGCATCGATGATGATTTGTGCTGGAGGGGGAGGAAATTCAGCAGAGGGCAAGGGTGGCGTAGGAGTACGAAAGACATTGTTCCCCTCGTTCGTCCGCTCAGCGAGGGGGATCCTGAGGCGGTTGAAAGACCATGCAAGACCATCCAAAAACTGAGAGACCTCGCGTTCTGCATGATTGGAGTAGAGAGCCTCCGTCAACCTAACCTGCACCCTGCTGGACACCAATCGGAAGTCAACTCCCGCGCCGCTCATGGCTTGCAGCAGTGGCATCAGGCCAGTGTACCCGCGATCCGAGGAAGAGGAAATGTCCGAATCAGAGGGGTTGACAGGGAGGGAGAGTGCACACTGAAGAATTGTCTCTAGATCTGAGACAGAGGCAAGTTTCTGAGGAGTGGACATATAGGCGTGGAGAAGAGGATGGGCAATCGAGGGTGTGATAGCCGAGCCGAGCCACGCGACGAGGGGAATCATCGGCGACATTTGCTCCAGGGCGAGAGCGGATGGGGAAGTGGCAACAACAGTGTCCAAATAGCCAGACAGTATCTTCGTCGTTGTCGCCTTGTACTTGGCAAGATTCCTACCAGTCCTGACAGACAGAAGTCTGGGGAGGTGTCTACCAATAAAGTTGGCAGAGTGCCTCGTTTCCTCTGCTTCACTTATCGTCACCACAGATTGACGTGATTTGGCAAACTCGTCGAGCACACGAAGGTTCGTTTCGAGCACCATGAGCGTGTCCGAGACTTTGACGCCGAGATGATCCTTCGAGGCGCAGTCGACGAGGGTGTCGTATAGCCTGTTGAGGTCCCCAAGGTAAGCACTTTGCTCGGACGAGGCCTCCACAAGGGCATCTAACATGATACCCCAACAGATCTGGTCAGGGCGGGAGGGGTTTCGAGTGGACTCGTCGTTCTGGCTGGATGCAGCAGGTTGCTGGAGAAGACGATCGAACCAAGACAGTGCAGTTTTAATGTCAGGTTTTGGGGGATTGTGAGCAACATCTGATGAAGGGTTGCAGAAGCCACTGATGATGGTCGTGAATGTTGACGAGGCTGGAGATGGAACTGACGCTAGGTCGCCTGGTACGCGTGTCAGCGTGGACTGAATGATGTGTGAAAGTGAGTCAAGCGATACCTTTCTCGGGACGCCCGCTGTCCATCATCGTTTCGAGCAGACGGAGTGCACCGGCAGGTTGCCCAGCTTTGAAGTAACCCTGAATCATCTTATTCCAAATCCTGAGCTGAATGGGGAACTGTCGCTCGACCTCCATGACCAGGCCACGTGCACCTAGATCCCGGAACTCTTTAAAGACCTCTTTGGCACCCGTAAGATCACCTGCGTTGACGTAGGTGGATAAGAGGTAATAGAACATGAGATCCGTAGGAGGGGGTCGAGACCGGGCCTCGAGTTGCGCATATACGCGGATGGCAGCGTCGATGTTTGCGTGAGCGGCACACGAACGGAGGAGTCCGTGGTAAACGTTGATTGGAAAATGGGCAACTAACGGTCTCGCGGCTGTGGCAGAGTCGGATGTCGGCTGAGGAACAGCAGTACAAGCGTCCTCGAAGACGCGCATTACGGTCGCAAAGTTGTCCTCTGCGAGGAGAGATACCTTTTGTCTGTCGTCGACCTGTGCTTGCTCGCCTGCGACATGATCGAGGTCCGCGGTGGCGGTGAACTGGCGTCGCTTCGCACGGTAGGACAGGACGTCGAGAGACTTTTGTACCTCGCGGTCCCTGTCTGTGAGGCCTGTGATTGTGTTGACAAATGTACCCAGGTTAGGGGTGAGGCCGCGCTGGAGGAGGGCATTGTAGAGCTGGGCGATGAGGGTTGCGGTGGTGGGCGAAGCGAGGGTCACGAGGGCACGGAGGGCGTGGTTGAAATCGAGGAGGGTGGGGTCGGAGTAAGGTAATGCAGGTTGTTTGGAGGGATCGATCAGCCAGCGGACGTGTTGCAATACGGTAGGGGTGTCCTTGTTGGACAAGGCGTCTTCGAGGGCGAGGGAAAAGGGGGACCAAGCGGTGACGGGACGTGGCTCGTGTTCGGGGGTGATCTCGGCCTGGTTATCCTTGTTTGCAGCAGCGGCATGACGTTCGCGTAGCTGCAACTGCACGGTGTGCAACACACCGGCGCCGATGTGGTCGTCGTCGTTGAGACCAGCGGGAAAGGAAAGGGAATGGCGACGTGCGAGTGTGCGATGTGTTCTGGACGAGGCGGAGCGAGGGGTGACAAAGGAAGGCTTTATTTCTTCCCTGTCGTCGTCTGCCTTTGTAGGGCCATCTTGGGTCGCAGAAGAGTTGGCCTGGGTGATGGCACGACCGGCGCCCTATTTGTAGGGTGGAGGTGAGGGTGTGCCCAGCTGGATATATGCATGTATGACACGTACGGTGTAACCCTTGTAGAATTTGCTTCCAGCGTGGAACTTGGCGCCGCCTGGACCTGCGCCGGCGCCGGCAGCGGGAGTGGACTGGAGGGCGTTTCTGAGCGCGCCATTTTGCACGAGTGCGACTGCGCGCGATGTGTGGAGGAAGAGATGATTAGCGACTTTTGGTAGCATCGTCGCTAACAAAAGTTGTGGACGAATAATTATAAAAACAAAAAAAAAATTCGGGTAAAACCGGGCGAGATTTAATTGAACACCCGCCAATCCCCGTTCAAAATTTCGCCCCACTCTTCTTCTTTTTCTACCTGATCACGTGCACGCAACAGTCGCACGATCACGCCCTTGCTGTCACGTGACACTACACGCCCGATCACGAGACATTGCTCCGGCGTGCACGTCACGGGGTCGATGGCGAGCCCCTGCAGTCGATCAGCAAGTCAACCAACGCGTTTGCGTCAATCCCGACCTTGTACCCGACGACCATCCCCCGCCTGACCTGCTCCTCGCTCTTCAGTTTCTCCAGCGTACCCCAATCCTTGTCTGCCATCGCCTCTAGCTTCTCCACCTCCGGATCCCCGTAGTCGAGCGAGACATCCGCTGCTGCGTCGTACTCGATACGCAGCTTGCGTTTCTTTTGTGCTCTGTACATGCCCGCCTCCACATCAACGCTCGTCACAATGACGTTTGGGGGCAGCCTGGCGCGTGACGAAGGCGGTATCAGACGAGGCAGTGCGCGCGTTGCTCGAGTTCGAGTCCCACGCTCGCTCGTCCCCATCGCACCAGAACCGTCACCTTCCTGTTCCCCAAATATAATCTTGGGAGCAAGAGGTCTCCCTATCAGCGACTTGAAGTTCTTTGCCTTGTTCTTGTTGCGGAGGGAGAGCGACATCAGGCCCCCGCTAACGTCAGACGTGATCCCCTGCGCTTCTGTATCTTTACCAACCACTACCGTATTTGTCCCAGTCACTGGTCCGCCCTGAGACACACCGGGGACCTCGCCCTCGTGCATTCGCCTGAGTCGTCGTCGTAGATTCCGTGCTCGTGTTTGCGGTTTTCCATGCCCAGGTGGAACGAAAGTTGTACTAGTAAAGGAACCGTCAAGCGAAACACGACACAACTTGCCGGGGTGTACCACGCGTGGCTTTGGTTGTGCAAACGGCATTACTTGAGCCCGTTCAACGCTTATGTGGATATTTTTTTTCCGCAAAGACGGCGTCGTAGAACGCGAGGACTCATCCGTGTCTGATGCTGATTCGGAATCCGAAGTATCCGACTCGGACTCGGACGCTGACGCTGAGCTCGTGGACTCTGTTGTTGCTCCAGACTCGGAGCTGGACGAACTCGGCGACGACAGCCGTCGTTTTCGCTTGCCCGAGGCTGCAGGTGGTTGTGTTGCATGCGTGGCACCATGGGCACTCGCGTCCTGAGACGGCACGTCGAGCACGTCTACGCTGCATGCGAGTCAGCCTCTTGTAAAACCTAGCGTCATAGTCACTCGCCAAATCAAATCCCCGTCTTTCACGATGGTGAGCTCGGAATTGTCAAGCAACTGGAAGCCATCGATGGAGAAGCGCAACGAGGAGGGAGGGACGCCACGAAAGGCAGGGAGGGACCTGCAGAGGTGGGACTTGAAGGAGGTGATGGTCGGCGTCGACTGCGCGGATGGAAGAGTGAGAGGGAACCACGCTCTCACTGGAGGCAGCGGTGGATTCGCTGATATCTTGACCCGCATCTCAAAGTGGACGTCGTTGAAAGAACAGCCATTTCAAGCAACAATACAACTTAAACTTAAATATTTGACCCTCTCGTTTCAAAAAAAAAAATGAATGTGTCGGGTAATCTACAGAGTACTTGCAAACATGTAACCATGCATCAAATGAACCGTTGAAACGTCGTCGTATCACTGCGGAGAAAAGGACATGCGAATCCACCTGCACGTTCGAAACTGTGAAACTTACTTTGATAAACTTTGTCATGAATTTTCTACATGGATGACAGTCAGACAAAGAAAGTTGCAAAAGGGGACGAGATACGCACTTGTGGAACTCGGTCCGCAGAAGATCGTTCACAAACTGGCCAGACTTTTCCTTTTGGTTCGCTGCCTGGTTCTTGAAGATGAGATCTATAAAAAAAACATGTGTTCTCGTCATATGCGGAAAGCAGGACAAGCACGTACCGTCGTCCCATCTTCTCTTGACCGAGAACGTCCCGGGAACAGTCGTGTTCAAACCGCGAGGTACATCCAGCTGGGCTACTTGTGACGCCAACTGTTCGCGTTCTTGGCGCGCTTTCTCTTCCGCCCGCTCGTGTTTTATCTTTTCGAGTTCGCGGAGCAGCTCGTCGGTATCATCCTCGTCCTCTGACTCTTCTTCGCTCTCCTCCTTTTTCTCGTCTCCCTCGTCATCCTTGTCCAGCTCTAGCGCTTCCTGGAGCAGTTTTCTCCGTTTAACAGTGTCCTCGTCTTCGGCCCCATCCGTACCCGCTGTGATAGCCACGGGGGGTCTCCCCTCTACCTTGCGCTTCTTGTTCTGCGCCTCTTGTTCTGCGACGAGCAACTCTGCTCTGAGGTCTCGCCGCGCGACCTCGCCTGTAGATGTCTGCCCCGGCTGCCTACCTCGCACGGCAACGGTTGAGCGACAGTGCTGCCTGAGAAACGAAACGGAAACGCACCGAAACTTGAGCTTCGTGTGGGCGGCCATGTCGCGCACGGAAAACTGTCTCGAACCGCCCAGGACATTTCTTGCTTGGGCGGGGTCCCATGTCGGACGGTGGGCGGTGGACATCGTTGTCTTTGGTCCACTTTCGCACGGTGCAAGTCAAAAAGAGTCGAGTTTGGTTCGCGTGCGTGTAAGCTTGCGACATGGCCAACAACTACCACTATGACGAGGCTGGCAACATGGCCGCCTACTTTCTCATCTCGGTCCTCGCCATCGCCCTCGTCCCACTCACCCTCACATCCATCGCCCGCATATCCGCAAGCGAGTCCCCTCTCTCCTTCCTCGCACCCCAATTCGACACTGACCACTCCACAGAGCACCACGAGGAGCGGGCGCACGGGTGTCAGTGCGGACCCTGCCTCCATCGCAGAAAACAGGTCCTCGCCGCAAACAGACGATCGATATTCAATCCCAAGCTCACCAAGAGGTGCGAATTGCCCAGCTTTTTTTTTTTTTTGCTTTTTTTGTTTTGTTTTGTCTGACCCGTTCTCTAGGGCGACGATCCTCCTCGTCGGCTGGTCCGTCTTTGTCTTCTTGGTCCACAGAGTGCGCAACGTCCAGTCCGACAACAAGGTGTACAATCCGTATGAAATATTAGGCATTTCCGCCGTACGTGCTTGTTGTCCGTCCCCCGCGCGACCCACTCCACTCATCCGTTCTCCCAGGGTGCCACAGAGAAGGACATAAAATCCCTCTTCAAGAAACTCTCTAAAATATAGTGCGTATCCCGCGACACCTCCGTGCTTGGCACTTTTTAACCGCCATGTTAAAGTCACCCAGACAAGGTAAAAGCGACCGTGAACGACACGGTCGAACAAATTGCCAATCGCTTCGTAGAAATTACCAAGGCATACAAGTCGTGAGCACGACCTCTTGCTGCTTTCGTCGCATTCTCCACTCAACGCGCGTGCCATAGTTTGACAGACGAGACGATTCGTCGAAACTATGAACTCTATGGCCATCCCGACGGCCGACAAGAAGTCTCCATGGGTATTGCCCTGCCTTCCTGGATCGTCGAGGGCAAGAATAATATCTGGGTCTTGGGATTTTACGCAGTCCTCATCGGTGGTCTGCTTCCCGGTATGGTCGGTCGATGGTGGTTTGGAAGCAGAGGAAAGACCAAGGATGGTATCGAAGCAGGGACTGCAGAGGGGTTCTGGAAGGCTGTCGAGGAAGGAAGTGGAATCGGCGACATTGTCAAGGTTGTCGGCGGCGCATTCAGGCACGAGGCGCAGGCCAAGAATGCGGGCGATCTGAGCAAGGTAGAGAAGGAGATCGAGAAAAGAGCAGGTGATGAGTGGAAGCAGATGAACAAGGCCGTTGCCGGTGATGAAAAGGCCCAGCGAGCGTTGGCGTTTCTCTACGCCCACTTTTTGCGGTTAGATCTAGGCTCGAAAGCCCTGGA
This sequence comes from Boletus rubroflammeus, assembly GCA_038090375.1. Classification (NCBI taxonomy): domain Eukaryota; kingdom Fungi; phylum Basidiomycota; class Agaricomycetes; order Boletales; family Boletaceae; genus Boletus; species Boletus rubroflammeus. The sequence continues at coordinate 29,088 of JBBPMQ010000167.1, read as the reverse complement.
ACAAGGTGGGGATCCTGTTGGACTCGCATTGCGAATTTAGACTCATGTGTGTGTGTGCGTTAGAGCAAACGTCGTTGCTCCTTCGAACACCCATGCTATTAAACGCCTTCTTGAACATTGCGTCTGCTCGAAGCTGGCTCGCACCGACCCTTGGAGTCATGCGTCTCCATGCATACCTCATACAGGCGTTGGTCCCCGGCAAGGCTATTTCTCTGCAAGCCCAGCTGCCAGGATTCGACAGCACAGCCCCGAGTTCCGGAAAGCAAGACCTTGCGAAGTTTGTGCGCGACTTGAAGGAGAGCGGGGACGAACGCGCTCCGGAAGCTAGCAAAGCGCTCGAAAACTGGGGAACTCTGGAGATTGTCGACATGGGATTCAAAGGTATGATTGTTCTCGTCATGCGCGCTTAGAGGTGAACACTGTCCAAGTGATTGGCGAACGTCTGGTCACACCGTCGTCCATCGTGTTCTTGCTGGTGAAGCTGCGCGTAAAGGGGCCGGGCATGTCCTCGCCATCTCCCGTGCAGGATGTCAAGTCTGTGAAAAAGAACGGGGACATTGACGAAAAGTTTTTGAACGCCCGGGGAGATGCAGAGGAGCTCGAAGGGGAGGGTGCACGATACGCACACGCTCCGTACTGGCCTGGAGTGCGTCTGAATAGTTGAACTTGTGAACGCATGCAGCTGACGTCTAGGCCACAGCTCCGTAAGCCTGGATGGTGGCTCGTTCTCGCAGACGATAAATCGAACCGGATCGTCGTTCCACCAATCAAGCTCAGTGATGTGCCTCGTTCGGACTCATCGAAAGAGCGGAATTACAGGTGCTACAAATTGCAGTTCCAGGCGCCACCCAACGTTGGACTGTTTACGTGGAAGGTGTACTTTGTGAGCGATACCTTTGTTGGAGAAGAGCCGTGTCGACCGATTTCGGTGGGTGTTTTTTTTTGGTTTGTCGCGAACGTGGGGGGGCCGAGGCTAACTTTGGGGGAACGATGTAGCTCAAGATCGACGATGTGTCTGTGCTCGCAACCGAGGAGCAGACGCCCGACGACGAGATTTCTGATCCTGAGGAGGATTCGCTGGCTGGACAGATGGCGGCGATGCGGGGAGGGTCGGTGAAAAAGGCTACAGTTGTCGAGGAAAGTGACGATGATAGTTCGACGGACGAGGAGGTGGAGGAGGTGGATGGAGGTGATAGCAGTGACAGTGATTAGCCAGATATCCATTGAATCCATTACATTCGTTATTATTTATTCGAGCCGAGGAGGATGACACGTGACTTTAGCCTGACTCTTCAGCATGTTCGTTTTCTCAGATATTTCACCTCTTTTCATGCCACCAAGTCAAAAGTTCAACTGGGCCGCCGCCAAAGCCGCCAAAGCCGCTGGTCCTCGCGCACCAGGCTCCAAGACCGTACCAGAGCCCAAATCGCCCGACTGTCTCCTCGGCCTCTCCTTTGTCTTCACCGGCGAACTCTCTTCCTTTTCGCGCGACGAGGCCACCGATCTCGCGAAACGGTATGGCGGGTAAGTACTTACGGCCCCGCCTCCCCCGCGTCATCGCCATAGACTAGCTGACTGACTGACTGACTGTCCACCATTCCATTATAGTCGCGTGACGCTCCAACCGTCGTCTAAAACGTCGTACGTCGTCCTGGGCGACAACGCCGGCCCTTCCAAGCTCGCCGCGATCCGGAAACACGAGCTCAAGTCGCTCTCCGAGGACGAGTTTTTGGTGCTGATCGGGACGCGCGTGGGACCGGGGGTGTCGGGGGGTGTTCTTCTCGACGAGAAGACGCGGAAGAAGATGGAGAAGGAGAAGGAGGCGATTAGGGCTGCTGCGAAGGCGCTCGAGAAGCGGGAGAAAGGGGAGGGCAAGGACAAGGACAAGGTTGGGTTTGGCGGGTATTTTTTTTTTTTTGCTTTTGTGTGAAGGTACTCGTTTGCTGACGGCTTTTTTTTTGGTCTTTTGCGTGCGTAGCGTCGGCGCGAAACCGGACTTGGCATCGCAGCTCTGGACGACGCGCTATGCACCTCAGACGCTCAAAGAAATATGTGGGAACAAAGGTCAAGTGGAGAAGCTCGAGCAATGGCTGCGCGACTGGTTCGTCTTTCCCTCCTTCTTTTCCTTTTATTTCCGCTCACACCACGCCGGATGTAGGTCGTCGAGCTTGAAATCAGGCTTCAAGAAGCCTGGAAAGAACGGTATGAACCTCTTCCGCGCCGTGCTCATATCTGGCCCACCAGGCATCGGCAAGACGACGAGCGCACACTTGTGTGCGAAATTCGAAGGGTTTACGCCAATCGAGCTCAACGCGAGCGATGCGCGGAGCAAGAAACTCGTCGAGGCGAGTACGCGTGGGGCGCGGTTGAACGCGCGTGTTGACCTTTTTTTTGGCCTCTTAGAGTGGTATGAACATTAATAATTTATCGTTGGATGGCTGGGTGTGTGGGGAAGGGGTATGCACTTCTTTTTTTTTTGTGGAGCGTTCTTGAGCGAGTTGTCTGCTAGGCGACGAATGCGCTCGGTGTCACCATCACTGACAAGACGTGCCTCATCATGGACGAAGTTGATGGTATGTCCGCGGGAGATCGGGGAGGCGTCGGTGCTTTGAACGCGTTGATCAAGAAGACAAAGGTATGTTGCGTCATATAGGCAAAAGGAGCACCGACCAACACCGCCGTCTCTGTCTAGGTTCCAATCATTTGTATAGCCAATGACGGTGGAGCGCAAAAGTTGAAGCCCCTCAAAGGTAACACGTTCAATCTTACGTTCAAAAGGTATGTCGCGCGAGACGACGTCGTTCTCGTTGTCGATTCGTGGCTTGGATTTTAGACCCGATGCAGCCGCAATTCGTTCACGCATCTTGAGCATCATATTCAAGTATGTTTTTCTGTGTCCGCACAGGGTGTATATTTGACGCTGCCTTGTGTGCAGGGAGAAGATGAAGATCCCGGCAAATGTCGTTGATCAGCTCATCGCCGGGTCACAGTCGGACATTCGACAAGTGTTGAATATGCTTTCAACTTGGCGGTTATCCAGCGATACCATGACGTTTGATGAAGGCAAGGGACTGTGCGTTCTCTATTGGTTCCTCGCGGCGCTCCACGTTGAAATGCGAGTTGCAGAGCCAAGATGAACGAGAAAAACACCATATTGACGCCGTTTGACGTGACGAATAAGATGCTTGGACCTTACATGTTCTCTCACACGGCGAGAGAAACGCTAGGGGACAAGATGGAAATGTATTTTCATGATCACTCATTCGTCCCATTGTTTATTCAGGTGAGGTTTCGAACCAAGGTCCCAAGGTACTCAACCTCACACGTCATCAAATACAGGAGAACTACCTCAAGACTGAGCCTGCAAAAACAAGAAATTTTAATGGTGCACCGAAAACGTTGAAGCATCTTGAATTGATGGATAAGGCGGCATCTTCGATATCTGACGCCGATCTCGTAGACGCACTCATACATGGGTTCGTGTTGTGCATGTTAAACACCTGGATGGCTGATCGCCCTCATGTCTTTTTTTATTTTCAGACCGGAGCAACACTGGACTTTGATGCCGCTGCACGCTGTGTGCTCGACTGTGCGACCCGCTTCCTTTTTGTATGGGGGTGGCATGGGTTACGGTGGAGCCAACCAGATGACCTTTCCCCAGTACGTCGTTGGTCAAAAATAAACCGATCTTGATCGCTCACGCACAAAACGATCTCCCAAGATGGCTCGGTCAAAATTCGAAACAAGGGAAATTGAATCGTCAGCTCGGCGAAGTCCAGATCCACATGCGTCTCAAGGTATCGGGGGACAAGACGGAGATTCGACAGTCTTACCTTCCGGCGCTGTTCCCATGTATCGTGAAACCGCTCGTAGAGGATGGGTCGGTGGGTTATCTGTTCTGGTTCTCTCTTCTTTCGAGCGATGGTTGATGTCGAATTTCACCTCTCAACTGTAGTCGGCCGTCGATGACATCATCGAACGCATGGACGAGTATTATCTCTCCCGCGAGGACTGGGATACGATCGTCGAGCTCGGTGTGGACGAGAACAAGGACGAAGTCGTGTTGAAGAAGATCCCAGCGTCGACCAAGGCATCGTTTACGAGAAAGTGAGCCTCGTTTGTGAACCCGATCTGTCACGCTCAACGATCCGTGTTAAAAGGTATAATGCGAGCGAACATCCCATACCGTTTTATAAAGCGATGGATTTGGGCAAGGTGCCGAAGAAATTGGCAGGTGGGCCTGCGCCTGACCTTGAAGAGGCTTTTGACGTGCGTGTCTACATTTCGCCTTTTTTTTTTCTCCTTTACGATCCACTGAGATGGTACGGTAGGTCGAGGACGAGATACCAGAGGCGTCCGACGACGAGAACAAGAAGGGGCACGAAGACGACATTAGTGTCGACAAGCTCATATCGACGAGCAAGCCCAAACCCAAAAGGGCAAAGACGACGATGATGGGGGGCCAGTCGAGCAAGCAACCGAGAGGCAAGGTCAAGCCGAAGCGTTGAGGTTTGGGTTTTCTGGGTTTTTCCGTTTCGTCTGCCCCACCTTTTTTTTTGTGTTTGGTTTACCATTATACGTTTTTTTCTTTTCCGATTGGGACCACGGTACTTGACGTTGTTTTTGATTAGCAGTACTGTCTGGGGGAGGTACTAGTTTTTGTTGCACGTGGATCCGGCTCACGCGTAATGTCATAGCAAGTCTCAAGACTGGCAAAAAGTACCGCAATACCTGCCTAATCCGAATACCGGCATTTGCTCTAGCCTTGCAAACATCGAGATCAGGCTTGGATCGACCGACTGACATGCGGCGGTCCGTACACTCATCGATAATTGAAACCTCTGGTACATAGGTATACAGCAACTTATCTGAACAGCCCCCCAACGAACTTCTCGTCAGCTCAACTCCCCATCCAATGATTCTATGCATAATTTCCTGATCTCCGCTCCAGGTAATCGAGCCTCGAAAACCAACTCAAAGGGCAATGCGTGCATATTCGCAGTATCAGAGAAAGCGAAGGAATCGATCGGCGCTGCGGGGTTTTCGATCACGCGGAACGCCCAGAGAATGAACGCCGTGTTTATGAAAATAGACCTGTTTGCGACATGCAGTCCTGGACAAATCCTGGAGTGCGATAAGCGTTACAGTCAAAGACACGAGACATGCATTGTTACGCGTGCGGATCGACAATGGACATCGTCTTACCTGCGACCGAAGCCAAACGTGCAGAAATGCAGGTCATCCCGCAGGTTTCCTTCTGCTTTGAACCAACGCTGGGGATCGAACTTGTCTGGATTCGGGAAGACCTCCGGGTCGTTTGCAATCGCCCTGACAATAATAAAATAAATGACACCTCTACATAACCAAAAACTCCTTTGGACGTACCAATGGTTTCCGATGACCGTTGCACCTTTGGGAATCAAGTAGTTCTTCCACCTGACATCCATCGTTGCACGATGCGCGAATCCTAGGGCATGCGTCAGATGCTCCCCCATACACGGCGTCTGAATGAGTCAACGCACCTCCAATAGTCACTGGTCGCCATCTTAGGCTCTCTAATATGAATGCGGTCACTTGGGGTAGCATTTCCTGGTCACCAAAGGATGGCACTGCAATTATCTTAATAGTATGATTGAGCAGCAACGAGAAGAGGCGCACATCTCTCCCGTCCGACAACGTTGTCTAGCTCTTCCTGGACCCTGGCTTGAGCCTCTGTATGCAAAGCAGCCGCCATCATCGTGATCGTGATCGCTGAAGCAGTCTGGTAACGAGAAATGTTAGGTCCGCCTTATGATTAAATCAAGCTCAAACTGCTGACGGTGTCTGAGCCTGCACCGAACATAGATCCAGCGACATAGGCGATTTCCTTCTCCGCGATTCCATACTCCCTTTGGTTCTCTAGCAAAAGCTTGGCGAAACATGGCCTTGCATTGCCTTTCTCCTGGCTAAAGTCAGCTTCCGCGGCCAATCCCACAATGAATGGAATTTTTTTGATTTACCATCTGTTCCCGCACCAAGTTCAGCTGCCCTTGGAAAAGAGCAAGTTCTTCTTGATGCCACTTCCTCAACTGCGTGAGGTATCCTGGAACGTACTTGAGGATGGGGTAGGTGTCCACGAGATATGCTCCTGGACGTATGACTTGACTGATGCGTGACAAACAACGATTTACTGCCACAACTTCCGGATCGCTGTACGCAGTCGGCGTGGTTTTGCCGTAGGTGATGGACATGATCACTGATGCAGCATACCTGAGGTCAAGTAGTCTTGGCCGAACCCACCAATAGAGAGCGCGAAGCAGCGTACCGTTTAGCGTGCATCTGCTGGTTCTTTGGGTCCTCGAGGATGTCGAGCAGTAAATTCTTTGCATGTAGGAGCTGTACAGGCTCATATGTCACCGCGATCTTTGGTTGCAACGTCGCATGTAGAACTTTTTAGTATCACAAGGGGAGGGAGGCAGTTCTGAGATGGTGTTTTCCTTTAGGAATTCAAAAATCACAATACCTCCGAAGTCTGCGAAGTCGGTCCCCAGCTCCTTGCACCACAACCCTCATACCTCCGGAAAGCGTCTCTCCAGCTGCGATCGAGCGAGGCCTGTCGGCAAGTGAGGCGCCTTCTTTCTCCATGATATCCATGGCTGCTCGATGACGGCCGATTATTATAAATGTTCGAGCTCCTTGTCTTAGAGAAAATACGGGGCCATACTTTTCGGTCATCTTCGCGAACGCGAAAGGTGCTCTTCAATTGCCAGGCTGGTCAGACCAATTGTCCCAGCAAGTATGGGGGGTTTACCGAGTTGTAGGAAGCTGATTTCCGAAAAGCCAGTGTCCAGGTGGACCTGGGGGCAGTGGCAACTGCCCTCGAGTGCCGAAGATGTGCTTTGTGGTATACCATAGTCCGCAGAGAAGGGCAACGAGACAAACGAAGTACCAATTCAGCATAAGCATGAACGAATCGAATCACAGTCGCAACACCGGTAACTTGAAGGCAGCTGTACTGGTGGAAGTCGGAATTGGCATGGCCCGACGTGAGGCTTGAGGACTCATAACGCCCTGGATTCACATCTAGTACGTTAGTATTACTGTACCGCCAGGCTGTTCAATCAGAAACCTCCAATCGTGGTGGCCCATGCCATATGCATGCCTACGAATGTAAAGACGACGAGAAAACTTGTGGCAATTTCACAGTGATCTGGGAGATTGAGATTAGGCTTTAAGAAAGTAGCGACAACAGCTAAGATATACAAGAACAGTAAAACATATAAAAGCGAATAATCTACCAGAAAATACGAAGATGCACTATGTGTGGGGAGGAGACAACAACCGACGACAGCGAGCCTCATGCTAGTACTAATAAGCAAGATCTTCGGGCGATCCTGGTGCAGTATCGCTCATCCCGACCGAACAATCTTCCAGAAATGTGTCCAGTACGTTCAGCAGTTCCTGAACAAGAGGGTCCCTGTCCCACTCTGTTCTATGATGCCATATACTGCTGAGACACGTGGCCCGGAGTTGTTCGAGTTGCTCGATAGAGAGTTGGCTCGTCCTTGTCTTGAGTTGATACTGAAGGTTGAGCAGTGATTCTTCGTCTACATGGAAGTCTGGAAGAGGAGTAGGGGATCTCGTAGGCTCGCGCGGAGGAGGAATTACGGGCAACGCATCCGTATCAGGGGGTGGCTGTACGGTAGGGGTCCGAGAAGGTGGTTGCGCCGGTTGTGGTTGCATAGGAGTCTGCAAGTAGCCATTTTGTTGGGGTGATGGATACAATGAAACGTCGTGACCACCAGAACTGGAAGTGATGCCGTTGAGTAACGGGGCGAGAGTCGCAGGGCGCATCATATCTTCCTCCGGTGGTAGCGGGTTCAAGAGGAATGGGTCGAAACCTGAGCGCCGTGGCTCCGGAGAATCGATTGCCATGGCGTCGGATGGTGCATCGACTGACGACGGGTTAGTTGGTGGCTGAATAGCAGGCTGGTATGATTCCGGAAGGACAGGTAGTTCATCTTGATGTGCTCGACCGTCATCAGCAAACCTGACTGTCGGGGTTTTCGGTTGCTGCGACGTCGTGGGACCGAGTAGATCGATGGGATCATGTTCGTCGTCGTCACTGAGTATCGTCCTCAGTCGCTTCTTCGGCTGCCTAGGCGTCCCGCTGCCTTCCGCCTTGTTTTCTTCACTAGACTCTGGGGACCCACTCGGTCGGTCGCCAGAACGTGCCCTTTTGAGGCGCCTCTCAATTTGAAGGGGATCGGTGATGCTCATCTCCGGCTGCCGTCCAGTGTGTCGTGCACTCCGCCTGGTGCCCGGGGCATACGTCCCATTCTGTCCGACATCTGGTGCAAAATTCTTCCCCTTGGCCTTCTTTCTCTCATTCCTCCGCTTCCGTTCGCGTTCTGCCATCCGCTGACACTCGAGCTTGAACTGGGGATCAAACTCTTGCATGCTGACTTCTGCAGCTATCAACATAGCCTGGGCCTTAAGCAACCTGTCGTGATCCTTGTTCACCCGAGCAGCAGCGTTGTATACAATCTTGTGTATGTCGCCAAGGAAATCTTGTGGGGTTAGGTATTTACCCTTGTAAAGATCCATGTGCATGCGCTCCAGGTCCATGTCATACAGGAGAGGTGGTTGCGGCTGAGTCGGAGGTTGGACTTGGAGTTGGGATTGTGCTTGGAATTGTTCGGCTGGTGGCTCGGCAAGTTGGAGTTCAGGGTGTGTCCCGTTGATCACTTCAGTTTGAACGTCTTGGGCAGGGGCAGGAACATCCTCAGTCACCTCCACGACAGCACGTTCGTCTTCGATGGTGACATTGGTAGCAATAATTTCCATTTCCGTGATCCCAGGAGCAGGTAATTCAAACTCGTATTCCTCCTGGCAAAAAAAAAAAAACAGAATTTCGTTAGCAGAAACGAAATTTATCATGCGTGAAGACAATTCACAGTCGCCTTCTTTGTAAATCTCTTGAATTTGCGTTTCAGTTCTGTGAGGATAGGCCCTAGGCGATATTTCAATAGAGTAATGACCCTCTGGTCGGTTTCTTCCTGGACAGCCAGTTCAGCATCCGTGAGTTGTCTTGGCTCAGGTGGTGGAGCGATCGGGAGCTCCTCAAGAATCCTCTGCTTTCTTTTCATACCATCCGCGAACTGGTTTGGGGGACGGCGAACATCCGTGGTGATGCCAGCGAAGAAAGCTTCGCGTTGTTCGTTGGTCGGGACGGGAAGAATGAGACGATTTTCGCGAATTATCCCAAACCAGGAGCGGACGTCATATGGGAGGGAAGAGAATGATCCATCGACGATAGCAAGTAGAAGCACAGGGTCTGTTGGGGCTAGCGAGTCGAGCATCGTACGAACGGTAGTACGAGCCGTCTCCTGAACTGCAGCGCACCAGCTGAGGAGGGATGGGATGTAGATCACGGATGGCTGATGTCTCTTGGCCTCAACGAATAACTGTACAATCGCTGCCTCGGTGGTCTAAGATGTAATTTCAATAAGATGACGGTTATGCGGACAGAACTTAAAAAAATTCACTCTTGTTGAGTCACCCACGAGTGTTCCGAGGTCCAGGTTTTGAATATGGTAGCCTTCCAGATAATGTAGTGCGGCTGCACCGACATATCCTTGACCCATTCCCGGCTGACCATAGACTACAAGCCGTGGACGGTACACTCGGAGGGTCTCCATCGCTGTGTCATCCAATCAGGATATGATACGCGGTAAAGGTGAGATTTGACCTTACATTGCATCATCATCTCCCTTTCAAGCGCGCTCTCCTCGCTGTCATCCTCCCACTGAGCTTCCTCTAGCGCTGTTCGCTTCTTACTCGCGGGCAAAGCTTTGTTGATAGCGTCCTTAACCTTCTGCAGGGTGGCGGCCAATAGTGGTTCCAACTGACTGGGAAGTGGCGAAGCTGCCGATGAAGATGAACGCGCAGACGATGGTACGAGCTCTAACAAGCGGGTTGTCAGACCAGAAAGAGCGCATAGTTTGGGGATGCATACTCTTCACAGATATCATGAAATCGCGGAAGGTGACATTGATCGTTTCAGGCTTAAGCAACAGACGATCGTTAGATTGGTAGACCTGTGGATACCGCCTCTGAATAGCATTCAGCGCAGCTTCTGTGCACAACGCCTAAGGTGGGCAGTAGAGATCACCATAAACATGTCAGCAGCATAAGTTTTACATCACGTCGCCACTTACCCTCAAATCAGCACCTGCGTATCCTTTGGTAAGCTTAGTCAATCCCTTTATATTCTCCTTTCCCTGTTCGCCGGTCCACCCTTCCCAGTTCTTAGTCATGACCCCCAAAATTTTCTCCCTTGCCTCAAGGGAGGGCAAAGAAAAATAAAATTCCCGATCAAATCTTCCAGGTCTTCTCAATGCTGGGTCAATGGCATCCGGTCGATTCGTAGCACCTATGACGATCACCTGACCCCTACCGTCCATCCCATCCATGAGTGCCAAGAGAGTGGATACAATGGAAGCGTGAATCTGGTCCTGTTTGGAAGATCGAACAGGAGCGAGACCGTCAATTTCGTCAAAGAAGATGATGCTAGGTTGACAATTGCGCGCTTCCTCAAAGAGAAGTCGGAGTTGGCGCTCGGCTTCACCGACCCATTTAGAAAGACAGTCTGCGCCTTTTCGCATGAAGAACGCTAGTCAAAAAGTGTAGGTTGGTTTACATGAAGAAAGGCCGAAGCATTTGGAACGTACAAATGCCCTTGCCGTTGGCACGACAGCTAGCTGCAAGTGCACGTGCCAAAAGGGTTTTTCCTGTTCCAGGGGGCCCATGGAACAACACTCCACGAGGAGGGGTGAGGTTGAAGCGCTGAAATACTTCGGGATATAGTAATGGTAGGATAGTCATCTCCTTGAGCGAATGAATATCTGTTTCATGTCATTTCAACGATAAAGTCCTCGTACATAGGGTAAGAAAGCAGCCTTACGTTCATCTAAACCGCCGACTTCATCAAACGTTACACTTTGATTGACTCCCAGTGGATCAGCATCGGCGAGAACTGTTACTCGGTGAGTGAAAGGGTATCAGATAATGGGATCCACTAACCAGAGTCACTGATCTTGCCGAGGTTGGATGGTGTCCCTGCGGCTGCAGCCAGCTCACCAGGCAGCAGACCAGCACCACCAGCGCCAACAGCACCTGCACCCATCAGTCCACCAGCCGTCCCAAAACCCTTCCTGGGGGTGCGGGTAGGAATATCCGAGTCCTAGGGTTACTTATGAGTATTGCCTAGCCACACTATTGGATAACATCGGATCACCCACAGAATCATCAGCTGGCATGTCCATCCACCTGCTCAACTCTGCTCCAGTGGCACTCCACCCTGGACCACGTCTGGTACGTGCACCGCCACGGTTGGCGGGTCGACTCTTCTGTTGGGGTTTTGTCTCTTCTATGGGGGGAGGGATAGCATAGTTGATTCTAGCTCTCTGCCTGAGGGAATATGGTCGTCCATCGTCTTGGATTTCAAGGTCAGGTTCTCCCTCAGCATCGAAGTCGGGTTCCCCCTCTGCATCAGCGTCGGCTTCGAGGTCTGATGATGTATGGGGGGCGTCCTCGAGGAAACCATCCGCGTCGTCTGATTCCTCGGATGGTTCATCGACATAGCCTTCTTCGCTCTTCGGAATGGCGCGACTTCTGGCTCGGGTCATGCGCCCCGGTGGGTCTGGAGCGGAGGAAGTGAAGCGGGTCGATGAGCGGGTGATGCGTGTCCTGCGAGAGCGCATGGTCCGCCTTGGTTGTTCGTCGTCTTCGTTGTCTGCGTCGTCCATGTCCGGCTCCGCTTTTCCGTTCACGGGATGATCCTCTGGAAGGTGGAGTCCACCCAATATATCGTCTTCGCTTCCCGACTCCTTGTAGTTATTTTTCTTGACTTTGCGACCTCTCGACGAACGAGCCCACTGTTCCTGTGTGATTCCAAGCTCGAATTCGTGGAGAGGGGGGTTGTCGTCGATCACTGAGCGCTCGCTCTCATGGTATTCTGAGGTGGAAGGAGGGCTGTTCTGAGTGTGGATAGACCCTGTCCGATTGCGACTCGAGCGGCGTAATGGGACATTGCCTGTTGTCATGGAGGGGAGCTTGATTGTCAGACGTTCTCGAGGAGACTCCAGGGTCGAGTTGAGCCCAGCTGTGTGCACTGGAAACAGTTTCTCTTGTCCAACTTGTTTGCGGGTGGCGGTACTTTGTTTACCTCTATTTGGCTCTAATCGCGAGCATCACGCTGCTCCTCCAAACTCGCCTCCCCGCTTCCCTGGCCTCCTCGCCAACCAAACGCCGTCCAGTTCTGCCCCCATTGGACATGGAACCTCCTACCGATTCCCCCTCCAGGTGGATGGATGCGTGTCTGCTTGTCGACCGTGCCATGCCTGCAGAAAAAAAATACAAAAAATACAGGGGGAGAAGTGCTGTCTTCCGTGAGTGATTTCGTGTAGATGGTGGAAGTTCCGAGCGAAAAAGTGTTCGATTTTCCGACGACTTTGTGCTCTCGTCTTTGCCCCTCCGCTGCAAACTTGTAACTGACGCACCCTCGGTACTTGCCGAATGTGACGTGATCTATGCGTGACCGATTGCATTGCTGATCAAATCTTTCCATTTTTGGCATGCAGGGTCAGAGCTCTTGAGAGGCGGACCTCGCCAGCGATTTACGGCACGGGAGGGTGGTGTTGCCCTATTTATGCAGGGATGTTGCACCGACAAGCCATACTACCTCCTTCTTTATCTCCTCCCACTGTCACGACCTACTAACGATAATTATCTGACCTTTGACAGCTAGTACATGAGCAATTCCCCTCCTTTCTCTGATTCACCTTGCGAATCGGCTTTCCATCCCGTCCAGACAACCGAAAGCGCGCTGCATCCGACCCAAGGTATATCATGTCTCTCCGGTACAGTCTAGCTCACTCATCGTGCCTCACACAGCTCCAAAGTCTAGCGACATTTCAGAACTTGCAAACTTTGATACGCTATCCGCATTACAGGGAAATGCGACCCCTCCCAGCCCACATCGCTCCAATCGCATCGAACGGAATGTCATACCCACCTCCCCGTCAGCTCCTTCCCTGCAGGGCTTGCTGGCCACGCGACCTTTCCCTGCTTCGCCTGAAGGTTACGATGTCAGGCCACTGACGGCAGAGGGGTCGACCGGTCAGATCAGTTCCCATCAACGCGTCTCCTTCGAAGGCGACCGCGCTTCTGTATCAACCCCAAACCACAGCCCTCGCACGCATGTCCATCTTCATCTTCGCGAAGCAGTCTCCCAGACCACTCGAGGGATCGACTCTACGATGACAAGGATGAACCGTTCGAGTGATCCCACCCGACCCACTTCGGCCGTGCGCTCGGCAGGGGTTTCTAACACCCCAAAGAAGCCCGGCCATGATTCTCCTCCAGCTGCCTCTTCTCCTCATTCCAGAACCGCATCCCCTCTGCGCCGCTTCGGTTGGTCCGCATTCCACCAGGCCCACGAAGATGCTTTCGTTCCTGTTGACCCCTTCCAGCTCCGTACTCGTCTCCGCCGTCTTTCTTTCCACAGTCCTGACATCGAGAACCACCTCCCGTTCGACCCTACGTGCGAGGAAAATCCCTTCTGCTGTATCACATCCTTGAATTGTAGTCCTAAAGACCGTTTTTTTTCCTTCCTTCGGGATGCTCGCTATTTTACCCTGGACACCCTTCCTAGGCAAATCTACTTGCACTTGCTTCTTCGTCTCCCTTCCTTATATTTTTCACGAATCGCGAAGGTGTACGAAGATGCTCAGCTCAGCAAACCAGATCTAGAACGTATGATCGACACGTATTCTAGTTCTCACCAACTGCAACTACGACAACGAATAGTCAGGTCGAGCCCTATACCCCCTGGCGTTCACTATCACCCACCCACCGCTCTGCCTTTCCCTGATGAATGGACGACTACCAACGTTTCACCTGCATTGGTCAGATTCAAACAATCTTGGGAAACTTTTATCGATTCCTTGTTGCGTGAATGGAAGACGTTAAATCTTGTCTCTGTTTTGCTTCATTCGTCGGTATCCACTTATTCCTTCATTGGAAGCATTTTAATAATATTCTTTGTATTCAATGGCAGAGCTATCATCTCGATGTTCCAAAGCCAGGTAATGGCGAACGATCCCGTCATCAGAACGGCTGCGCTCCTTTCGTTGGCCTCAGCCATGATGAGTCTATCGTATGGGTGCATATATATTGTTAGGTTTGGGACGATGAGGAGCATGTACAAGGCAACAAGGTGGGCTGAGGTAGGCGTAAATCATTTTCTCTTCTTCTTTCTCCCTCATCTCTCTTTTCACCTATAGGAAGCGGCAAGAACTACAACGTTCATTCTGTGGAATGTGTGGGTGCTGCTGGCTATGCCCGCTGTCTGGCTTGCTTGGTACGTCCTGCGCTTACTAGACACCTCGCGCTAACGCATACTTGCTTGGATTCTCGCCCCTGATCGTGTCATGAACCCTCCCAATTGCTACTTCTCCCTGCTGCACATGGCGACGTAGGTCTATGATATTCTTTATCGTTGCCATCCTCGCGTTCGTTTGGCGATATGGGAGTACAGAAGACCCTGTTTCGCCTCAACTTCTTAGCCCCACCGCTGCAATAGGACCAAGGATAGCGGTCTCCGCCCTGTTCTTCTTCGGGTTGCTCTACCTCGTCGCGATCGTGAAGACGTTACACAACTACGGAAGGGCTATGGAAAATGGGCTGTTTGGGAGAATGGCCATGGGGAACGGAATGCCGGTCATAGCGGAAGACGATGCACAGGGAAGAGGACGAGGAAGTCAGAGGGGAGGCGGAATGAGCTACGGACGCGATGGAGATTATGGTCATGATTCGACTCGAGCGAGTCGCGGACGCGAACGCACGAGAGGCGGATATGAGCGAGACGCAACGGAACCAAGCGGGCTTTCAGCTGTTACGGGTCTTGGGCTCACGGGTCTAGATGAATTTGCGGGTCCACGTGGCTTGGATGAGATGTCCAGGGAGAAACCACGGCACCGGACGGAGGCAAGCGTCTAATGTCTTGCTTACACTCTGATTGTTTCTCCCGCCGTATTCGTTTATTCCTTCTTGATAGACTTTTGTAAGGAGAATCATTAAGTCCAAGATGTCTCGCTCCAAGACAGTACGATACCCGTAGAGAGGATCTGCCTTGATATTAGATCGATATTAGATCTATGTAAGCTGTAGATTTACGGCACACAATTACAGTCTAATTGGCGGTTGATTCAACGGCAGAATCCATCCGAGACGACCTGGTCTGACGGTGGACTTGGCACACTTCGAACGAACGACACTATGCAAGGTACCACATGATGGAGAGACGGTTCTACGAATCGGTCGGGTAGCGTCGCGTTATGGGGATGACATGGGTAATCCGTACTGTACACGCGGAAGATCTGGTGTTTGTTATACACGATACAAACATGATAAATGCCTTTCAAAAGTAGATCATACAAGGAAATATAACAGTTAATATCACAAAGCCAATGCTATAGTGCCCCCTCAAACAATAGTTTTCGCGGTTTTGGGATATTAGGTAGGGGTAAGAACAAAGCAGGCCTAGATCACCAATCAGCATCATGTGCGTTGAACCAGGAGATTGGACCGTACATCGACGTTCCACAATTTGCCGCTGCATTACCCATGATGATGCTTTCAGAAACACCTGAGATGCTGTCGTTCTTTCCAAAGGCAGCAGCGTCGAATAAGTGATCGGTCGTCTTCTCGAACGAGGCAAGCATCATCACGCTGTCCTTCATCTTCGCCACACCGAATCGAGTAATTCCCAGAACTTCACCCTGTAAGAGTATTAGGAAGATCACGAAATTTCGCAGTGATTTCTTACCTTATAGGTCATCACGTCCCCGAGAAGCATGACATGTCGAGGGTCGATACTCATACCGTGACTTGACATAGTGAACTGGACTTCGTTGATGATCGTTCGACGTGCAGCCTCAATACCAAGCACTCGAGCAGCCTCAATGACATGATTGGACGTCGTATGTTCACCGACAATGCCTAATCTTACAATGCATTGAGATCGCCGATGATGTGGAAAGAGATACGCACCCTCTGTCGTCATGACTTTTTGAAGACCATACCCTTCCACAAGCAATTCTTTATCTCCTTTCTTACCTTTGGAGTCATCTTTCTCTTTGATGTTGATAATTGCACGCTCGATCGAGGGAACGCCCTTGCGTGCGGGTTCATTTAAACGAATATCAACACGACTGTTTTGGGAATTACCTTGACAACCACCTCGGGCAATAATCGCTTGAGTTCACGTAGTCGATAATATTTGTCGGGTCCATCAATGTAGATACGCAGTCGGTTCCGACGCGGAATGACAGTGATAGACTGAAGCGAGCCACATTTGATTCCAACGAATTTAGACGTTGAAAATCAAGATACGTACCTCTTGCTTGACCTTGAGTTTCTTAGCGTTGACGATCCCCCATTTGATGTCGTCCAACGTCATTTCCAACTATACAAATTCTACGAGTTTGGCGCATTGACAGTTGGACAGCAAAATACTAACCTGTAACTTCTTGATGGCGTCCATGTCTACAATGATTCCAATATATGTATACTCTGGCGCCCATGCCTCTTCAAGGACAGCCGCGACCTGTACAGAAAATTGTGGGGTCGTATAAGGGATTTAGTAAAAGTGAATTACATCACCGAGGTGCGTCTTTTCCAGACGACCCTTGACAATGCGAGCCGAGGGCTCGCTGTTGCATGTAACCAGTTTGCAGCTGATGATGGGAGTGCTTATAAGTTTGGCCGCGTTGATAATTTCCTTGATACGAGGCACTCCTAGGGTGACGTTCATGGATGCGACACCAGCGAAGTGGAAAGTCTTTAGAGTCATCTGTGTCCCTGGTTCACCAATGGACTGCGCGCCGACGGCACCGACGGTTGAGCCTATAGCCTATTAGCCGCTGTGATCAAGCAATGAACTTCGAACCACATACCCGGTTCGATTCTGGCTTTGACATACTTTACCCAGCAAAGATGTAGAAAATGAAGTAATTGCGATTTTGTGACTTTGACCATGTTGTTCACGATTGCCTTGTCGGCCCCTGCGCACACGATGAGAGCATGATAACACAGAAAGAACGAGACAGCATACATGTTGCTCCCAAGGAAAGGTCAGTGTCGGCATCCCATTCATCATTACGGTGTAGGGCTTCGAACATGCCGTGAGCCTTCCTTATCCTTGCGAGATGGTTGACGATGCCATTCGCGATGAAACCATGGATTGTAGCGATGTAGGCGGCAGTACTTTCGTTGGTGAACTTTGGTGTAGCCAGTTCACGATCCATGACCTCAAGGATCTCGAAGGGTAACAGAGGACGATCATCTCTGCCTCCGACTGACTACATTCCTTGAAATCAGCTCTAGTCATTTATGTGGTACGAATAAAATGTGTATACCAATGCATGTTTCAGGGATCGCTCGAATTCTATTGGTTGGGCATCCCCTTCGAGGCAAGCCGGGTCAAGCCCATCGTCTCCGTACTTGAATTGTACGACTCCCCCGGTGGAATTACGGACAGAGAGGTCGTACTGTGTGGTGAGGTCCTCCAAAGCTTTCATCAAACGTCGTTGCATATATCCAGTCTCGGCCGTCTTGACAGCGGTGTCCACCAGACCTTCACGTCCTGAGATGGCGTGGAATAAAAACTCCGTGGGCGAAAGACCACTGTAGAAGCTGTTCCGAACGAAACCCTTTGAGGGTGGCTCTTTGGATTTCTTGGGGAAGTGTGGGAGAGAACGATCCTGGAAACCATCTGGAACACGTTTTCCAGAAATAATCTGCTGCCCAACACAAGCAACCATCTGCGAGACGTTGATCACGGAACCTGTCATCAATATCGGATTAGAACACATCGACTGCGTATTTCCTTCTACTCACCTTTCGATCCACAAGTAGCCATAATAAGGGGGGCATTGTGACGACTGAGTTCCTCCATGCACACCTTTCCGACCTCGTCACGGACCTTGGACAAAACGGCGGATATAAGTGCTTCGAGTGTTTGCTCCTGGTTACAACCTGGCTTATTCTCCAACAGTCCCTTTTTTGCTTTTGCAATAAGGTCAACGCACTCGGCATAAGCCGCCTCTACTTTCTTCTCTTTCATGGCCCGCAATTTGGGTCCCGGGATAACATCATTGATACCGAGGGAGAAGCCGAAATTGGCTGGTAGGGATGTCAACATTTAGAACCTCTCCAGACCAAGGAGGAAACCTACTGAGCCATCGGGCACATAGTTTTGCAACGCGATTCATTGCTACTGCTGCTTCGTGCGGACCATAATCGCGTAATATCACACCAAATATTGACTTCTTCTTCCCGCTCCCAACAGTCGCCTTATCCATGACTCCGCACATGATTTCGCTGTTGACGACGACAAGCCACCCGTCGTTAGGAGAGAGGTCTGGAAGTGGTTTCATGGCGTAACAGTCCGCCCTCGGATCGTCCACCCTATTACATTTCGACTCAACGTTGACGAGAATCCGTGAATGTTTATTCGGACGCATGAGGACGTTGAAAATTTGCTTCCCGGTCCATAAGCGGACAGGTTTCCAAATCGTAGGAGGTGGTATATCAATTTGCAGATCCGCGTCTGCAAAATAACAGCATATTTGGGTGAATTGACGACGGTCAAAGAAGTTATCGCGCTTTGTCATGAGATACGAGGCGGTGATGAAGTCCTGGATGGCTGCAATGACGGGCTCGCCATTTCGAGGGGTCACAAGATTATGCTTGACACTCATGAGTTCGAGGGCTTCTGTTCGCGCTTCTTCCGTTTGCGGTACGTCTGCCAATCAAATAAGCTAGAGGAACAGTAACCCTATGTTGTAATGCCTACGAAGGTTCATCTCGTCACCATCAAAATCGGCGTTGTAGGGCCCACAAACACATTCGTTAAGACGAAATGATCGCCACGGTCGTATACGTGCCTGATGGCACATGATAGAGAGCTAAGCAAGGGGTATGAGATAAACAGACAGAGCAACTACTAGTCACTCCACCTTGTGTAGACTGGGCTGACGGTTGAAGAGAACAATGTCCCCGTTAGTAATATGCCGTTCTACAGTGTCCCCGACGTGCAAGCTGTCTGCGATTGCGTTTCGATTTCCAAACTTTAGGTACTTCTTGAAACCGCTACTGCCTGCGGTGACATAATTTGCGCCAGGGTGAACGTCGCAGCCATTCCGAACCGCTTGCCGAAGCACTTCGACGTTATGGGGTGTGACACGCTCTGGGTAGGTCAAGATTTTAGCAACTCGCTCTGGGACAGCGACTTCGTCGATACGCAAGTTGGGATCGGGCGAAATAACAGTACGACCGGAGAAATCAACACGCTTTCCCGAGAGGTTACCTCGAAATCGACCTTGCTTTCCCTTCAGTCGTTGTACAAAGCCTCTCATGGGCTTCTGGCCAGCCTGAGATGGAACTCCAGGCAGCTCTGAGTTAATATACATCGCAACAGAAAGCTGCAGGAATTCCCAGTGTTCCTAGTCGTGATAAAATGAGAACCAAACCAACCCCATTGAATTAAACACACCATGAACTGTGCAGTTGGTGCACCCTTTGAGAGACCTTGTTTTATAAGAGCGTTGGTAAATACTATTTCCGTGAGCTTTACGGTGAGATCGTCTTCATTTGAAGCACCATCCTGCGCGACTGACGGGCGGATACAAACGGGGGGAACAGAGATATATTGCCAGATATATTCTTCCGGTCGACCAAACTCAGGTTTGAGACCAAGTAATTCACAATCCTAGACATGGGTTGTGAGCATCGCTTGAGATGGCCAATCGCAGCGACTCTACCTCGTCCGATATCCTCTTGAAGAGATCGAGGGTTTTCAACGGGTTGAGGTCCTCGTGAACCGCTTTACTGAGATACATCCCAAGCTCTTTCTGCGCTTCCACAGCGGGCGCGAACGTGCGTTTCCACCTTTCCATCTCGTCGACTGTCTTCTTTGCCCTGAATTTGTCATGTATGATCCTCAACGCGCCAACTTTCTTGACGGCCCCGTTCGTGGTGGAACAGTACGGGCAATATACGACTTTTCGTGCCATGGTGTTAACTGTTTTACAAAGTGCCTGGCGATGTACATTTTCGAGATTGGGCCGGCGAAAGCGTTTAAGGAAAGCACGCCGATCAGGCTCGTCGAGCAAAACACGCGCACAGGTCTGAAAGGAGCGATCAGAGTAATCTCCCAGGATGTTATCACACCTACTTTGCATATACATTGTAGTATCGCAATCGTATGCTTGAAATAGCCGATGTGGAAGACGGGAACGACCAACTTGATGTATGCATAGTGCCCGACGCAGTCGACGGAATTTAATCCGCAGGTTTCGCAGAAAGCATTCTTCTCTGTCGTGCCCTGAGGTCTTAGATGAATTACTGTTCCACGGGCAACAATAAACACCTACTAGACGTCGGTCCAGAACCCCATCCTTGACGGGTAGTCGATCGGTGGGTGTGTACAGGTCGCGGTGAGTGACCTGGAACTCGGCTAACTTTACGGTGTCCTGAGCATTCAAGATACTAAACTGGAGCTGCTTGCTGAGAATGTGTCAGTACATATGCAAACACGATACAGATATACTTGCATGACTTTGGGTGCCTGTGTAGACACAGATTCCTTCATTATGAATGTGCGGAACAGTACGGTTCCAGCTGAGTCTTAGTAGTCAGGAGTAAGTAATACTAGATGCCCGGCAAAAATTGGAATATCACTGCAGGCCCGGGCAAGGTCAGTCGGCGAGCGGTGTGACGACACAGTCACGAAGTGTGACACATAGATTGCACTTGCGCGTCGCGTCTGAGCTGCTCCTTACCGCACCGCAATGTCAAGAACATCCTACGACAGATATCTCACCGTTTTTTCTCCAGAAGGACGGTTGTATCAAGTTGGTATGTTCTTAATGAACTCGGTGGAAGCCAAGCACTCATAATTGACGTGAACGCGCACAGAGTATGCGTTCAAGGCCATCTCTGGCTCCGGACACACGGCTATCTCGGTGAGGGGTAAGGATACTTCGGTCGTCATAACACAGAAGAAAGTCCCCGTATGTAGTTTCCAACTGACCAGTACGCTCTCAATACTGACGCAGGGCAGGATAAACTCATTGATGCAGCCTCTGTCACACATCTCTTTAGCATCACCCCGACTATTGGATGTGTTATGACTGGTCTAATCGGTGCGGCTCACGACAGCTACTTCCTGACAATCTCTCTCACACTCTCTTAGCTGATGCAAAGGCGCAAGTATATCGTGCTCAGCAGGAGGCTGCAGAATGGAGATTCAAATATGGGTACGAGATCACCCCCGACGCATTGGCGCGACGATTGGCAAATATCAACCAAGTTTATACCCAAAGAGCCGCGATGAGACCACTGGGGATTTGTGAGCGGCTTGTTGGTTCCACAGGAAGCCCCTGCTGAACCACCTATCATAGCGATGATCCTGATTGGGATCGACCCTGAGTATGGACCCCAGTGCTTCAAACTCGACCCCGCTGGCTATTTTGTAGGCTTCCATGCGACAGCGGCTGGTCAGAAACAGCAAGAGGCGATGAACCACTTGGAGAAGAAATGGAAAAAACTGGACAATGGGAAAGGTGCTGATGATGCTGCTGCCGCAGGCAAGAAGCTCAGTCGGGCAGAGGTCATCGAGGTGCGCTGATGCCAACGATCAACCTTGCAAAGCTGACGTTCCTGTAGATTGCGATTGAGGCTATGTCGACAGTTCACGCAACAGATTATAAGCCGGGAGAGATAGAGATTGGAATCGTGTCTACGGCGGGCGAAGAAAATCCTAAAACGGGGGGAAACTGGCGAGTGATGGACGAGGCTGAGGTGGAGCAACACCTGCTGGCTTATGCGGAGAAAGATTGATCCGGGAGCATAGATTTCATGAGCTGTCAATGACATCCGCGGAATTGGACAACAGATGTAGGGGTATCAGACTCGATTCACAATACATTACATCTCAGAGCAAACGTTAGAGCAGTGAAGCACCACCGCTCTGGGTGTGTTGTCAACTTGTCAATGTCTTTCGGCACATGATGGGAGATGTTTTGCACACCTGAATGGCATCGATTTCGAATTGTTGCAGTTCGTGGTGCTTTGGTCGCCAGAAGCGGGCTGGCGCATCCCAAAAGTCCAGGAGGGATGGCTGTTCAGTGACCCTGGCGGTGTTCGGTGTCTGCTGATGGATGCCGGAGAACGTCTTGCGATACTCGGGTGGCGCCGCCGGATGCGGGTGGGCTGGTGCGAGTGCTGCCGCCGAGTGTGAGTGCGAAGAAGACACGGACAAAATAACATGCGCACACGAAGGCAATATGCGCTTTCCTATAAAGTTGATGAGCGGCTTGTGGGCTCTTGCAGAGAGCGAGGGTAAAGAGGGATGAGGCATGTTGACGGGACGTTGGCCAAATCCGGCTGCAACTTGAGGTGGCGATGTTGACGCGTGTTTTCCCTTGTTAGGATCGAAGGGCATTGCCAAACAGAGACGCGGACCGATTCCGACCCGAGGCTGTGCTGGTGGGTACCCTCCGCAACATACGTGGTAAACAGCCTAGTTGAGTTATACGTGCCAACTAACATTCCGGTGACCCCTGAACTTGATACAATCCGCAGTGGTTATCCAGTCATGAGTCAAGTACTTCATCAGTATAAAGCCCTCTCCGCTTCCACATCCAGAGACCAGGCCTCTGCAACCTTCACCTCCATCCTCGTCGGTAGGATGCTGTTGTCCTGGTTACCACCTGCGCCATGCTAATCAGTTGCCAGCCCTCACAGCGAAACAACTCGACGCCGGGTCCAGGAAGACTTTGACCCAGCTAATACTCGACGATCTTAGGGCGGCTCTCGTTGATAACACCATATCTCGTCTCTCCAAGGATGGTTCGTCCTCTCTTCCCACCGTACCTGCGTCAGACCCATCACCGCCACAGACGCACCTCGAGCCTTCATCACCCTCAAAAGCCTCGGCGGCACACCAGAAGTGGCAAGCATCCTTGGCACATCGTCAAATCTTCACTCCCTGTTGAAGTTGTCCACAAAAATCGACAATTCCCCGCAGAATGATGCGTTACGATGCATCGCAAATACCGTACTTCTCAATGAATCCGCTCGTGTCACCTTTGTCAGCCCCGAAGTCGACGGTGGTAATCTCTGCATCGACTTACTTCAGGTCAGTTCCCCCTGTCTAAATTGCCTCGCCCTCTCATAACAATGCACAGAAATCCTCTACGGAGCACGTCTTTCTTGCCTCTAGAATTCTCTTTCTCTGTACTGCTACTGCATCTTCCGCTGCACCATTCATCCAATGGTTGGTCGAACACAAGCGACCCAATGTGCCTGGTTCTGGGACCGCAATCGACATAATCGGAAGCAAGTTGGGTGACCTCACTGAATTGATGAAAGAAGAACACACCGCTGTTAGGGACGCCATCACAGATTTGCTCAAGCTAATATTCAATCTCTGTGTCCATTATCCTAAAGTGTGTAACGCGTAGAATGGCTTATGTTACTACTGATTCGTTTCGCAGCTTGTCGACTGTGAAGTCCAAAGCCCCGAGGTTACAAGTTCGGACGCTGACAACAAAGTAATGGGTGATTATTGGAGCACTAGGCTAGACAGGTGGGTCTTCTTCATTTAAGAATTTGTTGGTCTCACCTGAATCTCTTCAGTCTGTTACCACCACTTCTTCGTGCCTTCCATGTCAACCCTCCTTCCAGTAACCCGTTGGAGACACCGCTGCCCCACATCATCCATTCTCTAATCGTAGTCCCTATCCTTCCATCTAATCGAAGTCTCTGGTTCGGGAAGCAATTCTCAGCACCTACACTTCCTGACTCCGCCAGCTCATCATCAGCTTCTTCCACGCCGATGCTTCAGGACTCTGCGCTGCGCGCATATGAATTGCTGGATGTGACGCTTGCTTACTTCATGCCCGGGGACATCCACTCCGATGATCCTAGCATTCGAAGTCGGTTGCCGGACGGGGAAACCTTGGACGATTTAGTTTCTCCCCTTGTCGTCCTCACCACGCGCTTCTGCTTGGCCGACGAAGACGCCAAAGTTCGGATAAGAAATTGGTTCATCCCACCCAACCTGGATCGAACCAACCCATTGGAGACACAGTCCGATCTTTTGGGCAGATGTCTGCGCCTCCTGCAGAGCGTATACCATAGCCGACTGAACAGGATTTGCGGAGAGATGTTTTTTGCGATGTGCGATTGCGACGGTGAGCCAAACATGTCTGCTATTCATGTCTGCTGACTCCGGTGACATTAGCTACGACCCTATCGGGATACCTTGGCTACGGGAATGTCGCCGGGTTCCTCTTCCAGAAGGGTGTCGTCCCTGCGCCGGCAAGGTCGAGAACATCGGGAGCACCAACGATCACCTCCACTGGTTTACCCATCAATCCAATCACGGGAACGATTGATAGAGAGCACGAACCTATCCCTATGACCGACGAGGAGAAGGAGCAGGAGGCTGGGAAGTTATTAATACTCTTTGACCGGCTAGAGAAGATGGGGGCTATGTCACCCAGTCAGAACCCCATAAGAAGGGCAATACAAGAGAGGAAGCTGGGCTAATTTAACTGCGATGTCGTACTACATCGGTTGATTATTTATGCGGATGATGATGTATGGTGTCACATTTTGCATGTCTAGTGGAGTGATGCGATGCAAAGTACTAGGTGGATGCAGTGACTTTTGACCAATGGAGGATAGGGTGCAATCAATCAAAAAGTAATCTTCTGGCCTTCGAAGTGTGTAATACCACCTGTCCGCGCGCCTCGTCCTCTTCCCCCTCTACCTCTATCTCCACCGCGACCACCGCGACCACCGCGACCACCACCGCGGCCACGGTCGCCACCAAATCCGCCACCAAATCCGCCACCAAATCCGCCACCAAATCCGCCACGTCCACGACCTCCCCGACCTCCCTGTAATGGCTTTCGATATGCCTGTGCTTGGAAACATCGTGTATTAACGTACCTGTCCACCCCCCCTGCCACCTGCACTATCACGGGGCTGCGAAAAGTCCAACCTAATTGACCGGCCGTCGAGCTCGAAACCCTGAAGCGCTTCATGAGCATTTTTTGCGGCTCCAACTTCACTAAACTCGACATATGCGAATCCTTTCGGTTTTCCCGAGTCGCGATCTGTAGGTACACGGACGCTCTTGACATCACCATGTTCACCAAAGGTTTCCCATAGTGTATCCTCGTTGACCCCGAAGCTAAGATTGCCAACAAACAAAACAGCTGAGGGTGGACTAGACGTGTCACCGAAGGCCTGTGCGCGTTTTTCAACGGAAATCTTCTTGTCCGGGGGATTACTCTTGTCAATGTTGACGGGACGTCCGTCAATCTCTTTCCCGTTCAATAGGATGGCTTTTTCAACCGCGTCAGCGGTCTTGAAGTTGACGTAACCGAAACCACGAGAACGGCCAGTGTTGCGATCCATTTGAACATGGGCGGATTCAACTTCTCCACACTCAGCAAATTCTTGAGCTAGCCAGTCATTATCAACGTTCCACGATAGTCGGCCAACAAAAATGCTCCTTGTTTCTTCGCCTGAAGTCAAAATGTTGGCGCTGCCATTCGCCACCTTGACTTTTTTGGGTGGAGCGTCTGCCTCGCTGTCAACCTTGCGTTTCTTATTTACTGGTAATTTCTGAACGATTAATGATTATGCAACCAGACGATAACAAACCTTCAGCGGGAACAGTTTGAGCAGGTGCCGGTGGCTTGTCATCTTCCTCATCGCTGTCATTCTCACTAGACGATCCCTCGGAACTCGACGCATCATCCTCAGAGTCCGATGTTTTTTTTGCTAACGACAGGTTAGAGATCGAAAATCACTTTACCCGATAAAACGCACCTTTGGAAGGAGATGTCTTTGCGGGCACAGATGTCATTTTCTTGTCATCGTCGCCATCTTCGCTCGAAGATTCTTCGGAGCTTGACAAATCATCCAAAGAGTCCGCTGCCCCTTTTACTACTGAGGCGTTAGAGAGCAATGATCGTGCTACGTAAAGCGAACGCACCTGCGGCAGGAGTTGAAGATGTCTTTGCGGGCACAGATGCCATTTCCTTGTCATCGTCGCCATCTTCGCTCGAAGATTCTTCGGAGCTTGACAAATCATCCGAAAAGTCTGCTGCCCTTTTTGCTACTGAGGCGTTATACAGCAATGATCATTCCACGTAAAGCGAACGAACCTGCGGCAGGAGTTGACTTGGCTGGTGGCAATGCCTCCTTGCTGCTCTTGCTCTCCCCACTCGATGATTCCTCAGCACTCGAAGTATCGGAAGGTACACTGACCTGTGTCTTCTTGGAGGTAGGCTTTGCCAGGACTGCAGGCTTTTCCTTGATTGGATCAGCCTTCTTTGAGGTACCTTTTTTGTTGCTTTTGTCTGTCTTCGCCATGGCAGACTTGAGTGGAAGTATGACCCCGTATCACCTCGGAAATTTTTGAATATAAGCTACACGTGACTACACATTGAGGGCAAGTCTTCGATGTACTGCTAGTAGTTGGGTCCAAGCACTTGCCTTTTCATACTACAACGCACACTCATCAGAACGGCCTTGTAATGGATATCGTGTTTGACGTTATCGTGCTTGGTACTGGGCTATCAGAGTCGATTGCTGCTGCGTGAGTTACCTGTTTGGGTTCATGTCTACCGCTTAACTGAACGCTCTCAGTGCCCTCGCTAAGGCTGGACTTAAAGTAGCCCATATCGATCCTAATCCATACTACGGCGCCGATGAAGCCACGTTGACATTGGATGAACTGGTTCAGTGGGCAGAGACGCATTCAACAAACCCCACCGAAGACCCTATACATTACCGCGTCGATGATCTGGCTCCCAGCCGCCCATCTCACCCGAAACAGTACTCGATTTCGTTATCACCCTCTGTTATTCCATCTATCGGGCCATTCATATCCTCTGTTATCTCCTCGGGGGTTGCTCGCTACGGTTCATATAAGCTTCTGGGCCCTGTTGCCATTTACCGCAACGGCAAGTTCCAGAGCGTTCCGCAGAACAAGGAGAGCATTTTCCAGGACCGGAGTATCCCCTTAGTTGAGAAACGTCGTCTCATGCGTTTCTTGGTATTTGCCTCTGGGGAATTTGAGAGGAGTCCTGAGCTCCAGGGTAAAGAGGATACTTCTTTCGACCATTTCCTTCACGAGTCATTCGGCTTAAGCGAAGAGATTTCCCGGCTGATTATGTTCTCCTTCGCCTGTTGTAATTTCTCTGGAGGTAAGACGACAACATGCTTTTTCCATCTTTGCTCACATAGTTATTTAGAATCAGCGTTGACTGCATTACACCGCGTGCGCAGCTGCATGAGGTCAGCTGGGCGGTATGGCTCGTCGCCATTCCTTGTTGGTTATTACGGGGGATCGGGAGAGATAACCCAGGGATTTTGTCGTGCCACAGCTGTAAATGGCGGGGTCTACATCCTTGGTCGGAAGATTTCGAACCTTGTTGTTAACGGGGCGCAGGAACCTGAACGTTTTTCCGTCGAACTCGAAGGTATTCCTGATGCACTTCGGTCATCGTGTATATTGTCCTCAATGACTTGCATGCCTCGCTGCTTGCGATTTCGAGGGAATCTCATCTCTGATCTTAACGTCGCCGGCACAACCCAATGTCCAGCACGCGCCGTGGCCCGCTGTATTGCCATAGTGAACGGCACCATCAACCCGCCTCGCTTGTCTGGAGCCGATGTTATCCCCCTTACCGAAGGACAATCAGATTCATTTCTGGTTGTGTTCCCCCCTGGGTCACTTGATGGTGGTTCTCTTATATCATCTGTGACTTTATTGACTGCAGGTGCTGGCACAATGTCAGCACCTTCAGAGAAGTGTATGACTTGTATTATTCAGATAAGATGGATGGCTAACTAATATGCAATAGGTATCATCTATCTTGCAATGCCTTTGCATGAACATACCAGGTCCTCAAAAGAACTCCTTCATCCTTACTTGGCTGGGATCCTTGAGTTAAATCCTACTTGTGAAACCATTTTCCAGTTATTCTATATGCAGTATTTTTCCTTTGCACTTGATCAGCCAACTGAGGATATTATATCCAACTTGTTTATTCTTCCACACTTGCAGCCAGATATTTTTCAAGCTGTTGATCAGGCAGCACAGGATGCTGAAAATGCCTATTGGTCTACTCTTCAAGCAGTGGATTCACAAAGAATTGTTGATAGAGGAAGAGGGTTTTGGATGGATCATCATATGCATAGTATTGATAAGCAAGATCTTGATTAGTAGAATCAGGTTGTTTGTATTTCAGAGAACAACAGTCTGAGAATAAGGGATTACATGTCCAAAAACAATACACATGTTGAATGATATTGATTTTCTTGATTCATTTAATGTGCTTGTATACTGTCTCATTACAGCGGTTTCCAAAAGTTGGTGGAAAGTGCATTTTCTTTCAAACAGTTTAGCAATCACATGGGGATCACATGTTCAGGACCCCAGATGCATCTACAAGCAAATGAACACCTGACCAAATGAACTAAAACATATTTGCCACAGGGAGTTTTCAGCTGCACTGTCCTCACTATTCCCACTGTCCTTACTTTCCATGCCCAAATACCAGGCATCCCAGGACCTGAGGGCCTGCATTCCAATCCTTCACCATGAGGGCCTATCCATCAAGGAAATCTGCCATCAACTTGGTATCAAGAAGTCATTGGTCTACCTCATCCTCAATTGTCACAGCTGGTTTGGTGTTGTCTTGAATCTCTACAACTACTCATGTGCAGTGGGCTGTCCTTGTTCTCTTAGTCCAGCTGATCTTGCATTAGGAAAACAGCACTTTCCTTATTCATACTTATTCATACTTATTGGATTCAAATAAGTGCAAATAAGTATGAAATTCTAGTAAGTGGAATAAGGAAAACCAATGCCACTCAATCTATTGTTTTACTTGTTTTCACACTTATTTCTGACTTGTTTGCAACTTGTTGCTACCTTGTTGGTATTGGACA
>JBBPMQ010000166.1:0-39663 GCA_038090375.1 Boletus rubroflammeus | reverse complement strand
CACATACCTGTAGGTATAAATACTGGGTCCTTACGACCTCAATCTACAGTGTCTTCAGTTCATTCACTCATTCCACTGAGAGCCCCTCATACTACTGTCTTGGACATAGTCACTGAGACTTCAAGACCTCAGCTCCTTCTCCTAGCTAAGGCTTCTAGTCACCTGCACCACTACTGAGTGTGCAGCTTACTCTCACCTCTTACCTTCAAGACTCTTCAGGCTATTCAGCCTTCAAGCCCACTGCTTCCTATCAGTGTGTGAGTATCTCCCACACACCGTACTTCCATTGCTGTTCTCTGCACCATCGGAGCGTTAGTGTCCCCTTCCGATATTATGGACTTAAACAGTCCAGCCGAGAATGGAACGTAGAGCTAGATAACAAGCTCAGCACAATAAATTTCAGTCGATTATATTCAGACCCATGTGTCTATATACGACGAACGGGAAATATGATTGAAATCATCACGGTATGGGTCGATGACCTGTTACTTTTCACAAATACAAGTGATCAAATGGACATATTAAAGCACAACCTAAAAGGACTATTCAATATCACCGATCTAGGCGAGCCAAACAAGCTAGTGGGCCTTGAGTTCACACGCGATCGAGAATGCGGAATGTTGGCTATTAGGCAAACACAATATATTGAAAGCATACTAGAAAAATATAGTATGCAGGATGCCAACTCGGTATCTACTCCGCTCGACCCAAACATAAAACTCGAGCCACGAAATAAGGACACAGAGCCGCAATCCCAAGAAGGAAATTATGCATTGCTAATGGGATCATTAATGTATGCCGTGATAGGCACACGTCCCGATATAGCGTATGCTGTGAATAAACTCTGCTCGTTCAATAACAATCCAGGTTTGACCCATTGGACAGCCGCAAAACGAATACTATGGTATCTAAGTGGCACGAGAAACTTGGGTATCACCTACACTAAAAATAAACAGAGCAAAGAATTCTACGGCTATGCAGATGCGAGCTTCGCAAATAACCACGACTTGACATCGACCAGCGGCAACGTGTTTATACTAAATGGCGGTGCGATCACGTGGTGTTCCAAAAGGGAAACCACAACAGCACTATCTACAGCCGAAGCAGAATTCTCCTCGATGGCACGAGCAGGCAAAAATATTATTTGGTTAAGAAATCTATATAGCGAGATCGGCTATAAACCAAACAACGCCACTATACTATATGGTGACAATAAATCTGCCATCGCTATCGCGACTAACGCCCAATTTCACAAACGTGCGAAATACTTTGACTTATCTAATCTCTTCATCAGAGAAAAGATTAAAATCGGTTGGATCACGCTGATTTACTGTCGGACGGACGATATGACTGCCGACATATTAACTAAAGCTCTACCACGAGCAAAACATCAGCAACATTCCATAGGACTCGGCCTACGCTAGGCTTGAGGGGGAGTGTTGGAAAGCGACCACTCGGCCATTAGGCCAAACATGACCAAGCTACTCTCGGCCTCATCATGCCAAGCAGTACCAATGACGCAGCAAAGTATCTAATCTATAGGATTACTCTAGCTATTGAGTAGTCTAGTATTTAAGACGAGCTGTACATTAGGGGACAGTAGTTCTAAGCCTAACTTGCATCCCCCATCTCGTCTGAGGTCTTCTCACACTCGCACTCATCGTGCTACAACAACTTATGATAACTGTATGAGATTGGAACTCGGTACATAGTATGACCTTGATCACGTACTATATAGTGTTTCGAAAGGATTCTTTTGGCAAGAGTCTGCCTTGGCCTATCCGAACCTCTCAGGCTTGCACGGTTTTTTGGTTTTCAAGTTCCTCATACCCTGATGAAGGCTCAACATTCAACGTTCAATGACTAACGAGACCTCCCGCCGGTCTTTCTTCTTTAGCACGAAATTCTTGGGGGGAGGGCTACTACAGGAATTAATTGAGCCCCTGTCAGAGATCTACTAGTCAGTGTTCGACCTACCGAAAATGTTGCCTTGCATTATCAACACATAGAACTTGCCACTCGTGTCCTGATCAACCGGTATGCATCCCGCAGTGGACTTTTAGAATAGCGCTGCCTCGATGAAGAAGGATTACAAGTTATGGTATGTTAAAAAATGCGGTACAATACATAGAGCCGAAATCTTCCCTGGTATCTAAACCACCTGCATCGATATCGTTCGCACTGCTTCTGTACCTCATCACGACTATCCTTATACAAGTGCATCACCACTTTATCTGCGTGACCTAAGTGTCGTTCAGCCAAACTTTGAGCTGTTTGACAAGTTTCTTGGCGGCGACCTCCAACTTCTCGTCCCTTGTCCTTGCGACCTCCAAGATCGTCCGCCTTCCAGTTGTGGTGGTTAATACAAGCCCCACCTTCCTAGGAGAAAACGATATGGAAAGCATAGAGAACGGGAGGGGAGCAGGTCCGGAGGTATCCCTATGGTTTGCTGAACGGCTTGAGCTACTATTGTTGTGAAGGTGGGACCTGGAAGCAGTCGACGAAGAAGAGACGCCAGGTGGATTTGTGTGCACTACCCCCTCACGGAGACCATAATAGCGCACCAGGTCTTCCAGACGGCTGCGTGGCTGCATAAGATCAAAGAGGTCTTTGAATGACTCTTCGCGCTCAAGGTGAAATTCGGTATCATCCATCATCACGTCCTCGCGCACTTTGAGTGCAATGAAGAGATCGAGGACTTGGGTCTCGTGTTGCACTGTCTCTACAGGACCAGCAGGGGACACGGTTGAAGAGGAGAGAGGAAATGGGTCGGACGTGTACGGAGCACGGATAAGGGACGCATAGGCGGGCAAATAAGTAGAGCGCAGCACATGCATGCAAGCTAACGGAGATGTCAGACTCTGATTATCTCTTTGATAGGTAGTGCGATTACCAAAGTAAAACGACTTGTTCACCAAACGGAGTCGGTGCGACAACCAATACAGTGTCCTGCGCTGGCGCTCAGGTTGACTCTCATCTTTCCCAGGCGCCCGGGGAAATGTCGTGTATACGAGCTTGAGGAGCAGATGCGGGGGCAATGTGGTCAGGCTTTGGTGGGACCGATTGCCAGGAAATGGGGGTGGGGCAACCGAACCCGCTGCAGCGTAAGGTGGAGGAGGGATCATACACTTTTCGTCGAGGATAACCATGGCAAAGGTTGTTCGAAGATGGCCGTCTTATAAAGACAGGTGTGGGCAAGACCGCGGGAGATATCCGACCGAGGTTATTCCCAGAACGGATGCAATGTGCAGCCCCACTGGAAGCGGCGCAGCAGTAGAACGGCCTTGATGCTGTTCAAGCACGTCTCGCAAATCGCCTGTGTAGGGAATGTGTGAGAAGAGGACAAGCTGTGAGTCGCTCCGAGCTTTGCTCAGGCTGTTACAGTATTTGGAAAGGACATGTGATCACTCAGCCTCATCTGAATCCTGACCTTTGTCGTTCAACTCAACTGCACACATTCAGATCCGCAAACAAAAAAAAATGCCACGAAGGGCACGAATACATTTTGTGTCCTTGAAATCCTCCCTCGTGAATCTACCCATCTCAATTTATGGGCCTCTTCTTGAACGATCGATAGTGCGTGTTCACGCATTGAGCCAGTACCTCAAATAAACGTCCGTTTGACACTCGGCAGCGGCCACAAACGCTCGCCATACATTTGAAACGCGACTCTCAAGCCTCGAAGGTAGAGGCCTATGTGGGATGGACCGGAATGGCATCTTCCTCTTCCCTCGCTCATTTCAATGCAGACGCGCGCGAGAACGCGTTTGAGACGATCGAGATCGATCCTCAGTATGCGCAAGGCCTTGGATTCGCAGAGGGCGACATTGTACATCTGCTGCTTCTCAAGACAAAAAGTGTCTCATCTCGTCTCCTGCAGGTCGAAATTGGTCTGTTGTATGATCTGCCCTTTGCCTCCTCAGTCGGAACAGAACCTCTCACCGCAGATGACTGGGAAATCATCGTGAGTCTAATTTATTGGTTCCACCGGAATACTTATCATTCATTGTCCAGGAAATCCATGCTTCTCATGTCGAGTCAACAATGTTGTCCCAGGTTCGGGTCGCAAAAGTCGGTCAAGAAATTGATGTGTGGGTATTAGGACGCACAAGAGTTCGCCTCCTCGTTGGTAGGCTCTATTACCTCGATCCACGCGTTCCCCTGAAAAACTTCCCCCAGTCTCTTTGGCCCCGTCAACCAAAGGCAATGCAGCTCTCCTGACAACCGATAGCGAAGTCAGCATCGCGCCGAAGACGCACGCTCGCCAAAAAGCTATCGGATCCAGCACTTCTCAAGATGGTATAGCCAAAAAAGCCCCCGCGAAAGCATCGTTACCAGCGACTGTATTGCGGGCTCTGCCCACTCGCCTAATCGACCGATTTTCACCCTCATCGGCTTGTTATAATCGACCGGAAACACTAGCTTACATTCATCCCTACATATTCTCCAACCTTGCGCAATCTCGGTATCCGATGAAGGAAGATATGAAGGATGTTTTTCTCAAGTTCTCGTATCGATTGCTGGACCCTCCGCAGAACCCGCTCGACCCACCCCGCAATGATAATGCAAACGCAGATACGCAGGAGCCTGTTCCTCAGGTTCTTCACCCAGGGGGGAAAAGCGAAGCTACCGCCACGGAAAAGACGTCATCAAATGTGTCCACAGAAAAATTCATGTTAGTGGGGTGGTCCGATAAGGTCCTAGAAAGCCATGTGTACTTTCCGTACGGGTTGGAAGGTGTCAGTGGTTGGCATTGGATTCAGTGAGTGAGATCTTCACGTCACTGTGGTGTTGTCAAACGCTCGTATTGATGCTGGCGACAAAGTGTCATTCCAACGGGAGAGCGAAAGACGTTTTCAGAGCTCTTCACTAACCTTTCCGCTCATAATCTAGACGAGGCAGAACCACTGTGAGTACATCGGATCGGAATGTATGATGGAACCTCCATTGACGGAAGCCTACCAAATGCAAGGCAACCATCCTCACCAGAAACTGTACTCTCTGGCGTGCAAGACATCCTTGAGGAAGGCACCAAGCAACTTGTTGCTAATTTTGCTCTCCATTCTCTCGACAAGATGGTGCATGGAAGTGGGTGATCCATTGATTAGATATTTTATGTATTGTTCAACAAAGCACCGTAGTATCCGCGATCCTCTTGACTGGGAGAAATGGTGTCGGAAAGACCTCAGTAGCCCGGGCAATCGCGAAGCGGCTTGAAGAAGACACTCGCACGTACGCATGTATGGTTTTAATTGTTCTCTGCATTGTTCTGCTGCTAATTGGGCGAAGACACCCACTACATTGACTTCAAGTTCTACACCGAGAAACCGGTAGCGACCTTGAAGGCTCTTTTTAGGTATCTGTACGAGATTGCAGCATGGCATCGTCCGACCCTACTCATATTTGATAACCTCGACAAGGTCTTGAAGGCAGAGGTCGAGGCGAGTGGTTTCTGCGTTCGCAACTTGACTTGCCTCCGTGTTGACAATCAAATACGGGTTACTAGCATACTGACTCGTTTCGCTCTCGCCATATCACGGAGCTTTTCATCGCTCAATACTCTTCCGGAGAACGCATGATACCTTCAAACTTTCGTGGGATAGTTATGATTGGAACCGCTGAATCGCAAACGAGTTTGCACGCCCTCGTCCATACATTGCATATCTTTCAGGAAGTGTACCACATCCAGTCTCCCAACAAGGATGCGCGCAAAGTGGTCAGTAGGCGACCCCTGCTTAGTCCCCGTTAGTAGGCTAATTTTCCCATCAGATATTGGCAAACTTGGTGGAACGACTATGTGTAAAATCTCCTGGTGTTATCATAGATCCTGACGATCCTCCAAACTTTTCCATGATTTCAACGCACACAGAAGGTTATTCTCCTGTTGATCTACAGGATCTTGTTACCCGTACAGTGCAGCAAGGTGCTAGCCGAGCGTTTCTGAAGCATGGAGCAGGAGCAACTGAAGTGAGCATGTTGGTTTGGATAGGTTGTTGTTGTAGATCTAACAGTACACTAGGTTGATTTATCCGCCGCCGATTTCTCGAATGCGCAAGTCGATTTCGTCCCCCACTCTTTACGTGATATCCCACTTCAGAAATCAAACGTGGAGTGGGCTGACATTGGAGGTGAATCTGGATCAATTTTCCTCTGGTCTTGATCGCATTGCCGACCTTTATTCCAGGGCTGAAACATGCCAAGCGTATTTTGCGAGAAACACTGGAATGGCCCACCAAATATGCTCCATTGTTCAAGCAGTCACCCTTGCGCTTGCGTTCAGGGTAAGCTGGCAAACAAAAAAGAGTCCACGTACTGTTATTTACGTCTAAACAGGCTGTTACTGTATGGTTACCCAGGGTGTGGCAAGACGCTTCTTGCCTCTGCGGTGGCCAAAGAGTGTGGGCTGAACTTCATTAGTATCAAAGGCCCGGAGCTCTTGAATAAGTATATCGGTGCGAGTGAAAAATCCGTGCGTATGAAACGGATTTTCCGTTTTATTTATTTATTTATTTCTCAGGTTCGAGATATTTTTGAACGAGCTTCCTCTGCGAAACCGTGTGTCCTGTTCTTTGATGAGTTCGACTCTATCGCTCCCAAGAGGTTCGTCAGTCTTCATTCTATGCTTGCCACATTTGCTTATATTCGTGATATTTAGAGGGCATGACAGTACGGGCGTGACCGATCGTGTGGTGAACCAGCTGCTGACTGAGATGGATGGTGCTGAGGGCCTGACTGGAGTATACGTTCTCGCAGCCACAAGGTCGGTATTCTGTCTGTTCAACTTTGTTACCATCTAACTTCTCAAGCTAGTCGACCTGATCTCATTGACGCTGCCCTCCTTCGGCCTGGTCGTCTTGACAAGTCTATTTTATGTGACATGCCCGATGAGGAAGATCGAAAGGATGTACGAGATCTTCTCTCTGTACATTACTGATGAGCTGATCACAACAGATTTTGCAAGCGGTTAGCCGCAAGGTAACCTTGGGACCGTCGGTCGATTTGCAAGAAATTGCTCGATTGACCGAACGTTACTCAGGGGCTGACCTTCAGTCCCTGGTGTACAATGCTCATCTCCAACTCGTGCATGCGTCCATTGACGCAACATCGACTAGACGACCAGGGCAAGAGGAGGAGAAACGGATTCAATATGTAGCACTTGGTGCTACTGGCGAACAAAAGATTATTTCGAGAGCGGAGGAATCTGCGCTGCAGAAAAGAGTATGGGAGTTTGAATCATGCCTTGTTCAGTGAGTAAACTAATGTCACCACCTATAGCTTCAACAAATACTGAGCTCGAAAACGAATGTCAACACGGAGGAGAAACCAGCCGACACGTCTAAGTCTAAAAAGGTCTTGTCTGCATTTTTATTGCACAGGGATGACTACTTAATGGTGTGGGTGGTGCCAGTACGAAATCACGCAAGCCGACCTATTGCAGGTGCTCGAGACCACGCGACCGTCTGTTTCTCGGGAAGAGCTGGGTCGTCTAGGCAGGATGTGAGTGTCTTCCCAATATGCTGTACAAGATCCGGTGCTTATGCGGAGAGGTCCCAGATATGGCGGTTTCGTATCAGATCGTAGTCGGAACAAAACAGCATTCCCGGTGCCACCCGCCTCAGGCGGTGTTGGCTCCCGAGCAACTCTTGGATGACAGGGGGATTTGCGATAGTTTTTACATTAACAACATGGCCGACATTTTCCTTGTTGCTGTCCGCCACTTGTCCTGCTGCTTTTGGAGAGACTTTTTGTGATATTGTGCATGCTGTGGGCGGGTGGATGAAACGAGGCAAGAAGTGAGGCAAGCTCGTAAATGAAGGGTACCACAGCTTTCCGGGGTCTCGTGCGACAGGACCCCAGAATGTGGGAGCCAGGGTTTATTAACAACCAAAGTGATCCCCCCTCGCAAAAGTACAAAACACTGGAAATTTTGTTACTTTATAATGGTTTCTTCGAAAAGGTATCAGAAACATGGCAAAGCACCGCTACAAAGTGCGTTTTGTGTTGCACAATGCTGCAATATCCGTTGTGTTGGGCAGATCATTGACACAACATCAAGCAGTGAGGACACGCACGACGAGGTCGAAAGGCAGGGTCAGTCCCCACGTTCCACCTATGAGGATGGTGGCAACCCGCTCATTGCTTCAATCCGATCATCTCTGTTCTCGTTATGTTTTTCCCTCATTAGCCCCTCGCCGATCCCGAGCAAAACACCCAGCTGCTGACAGAGCAGCTGCGCTCGTTGGGGCTGTACGCGGCACACACACTAGGAGACGGCAATTGTCTATTTCGTGCATTGAGCGACCAACTATACGGTTCCCCTTCATACCATCTTCAACTGCGCAAGGATATATGCGACTGGATTGAGACCCACTCGCAACGTTACGAACCATTTTGTGAAGATGAACGTGGCCTGACCGCCCATCTGCGGTGCATGAGGGAACAAGGTGCGTGGCGGTGGTCATTGCCCTGTTGACAGGGCGCATCCTCTTCCTCTTCTCTTGGCAATGTAGTGACGCCCTGTAGGCACTTATGGTGGTCACCTTGAACTCTCTGCATTCTCTCACTTTGTGCGACGGAATGTCAAGGTCATACAACCTGGACTTGTATACGTCATCGAATGGAATGCGGGGGGAGAGGTTATCGCCGATCAATCCGCTTCTCCGGCGACACAAGCGGACGGTCAACTAATGGACGCACGTGAGAGGCGACGTCTTCGGAAGCAGCAGCAACAACGCGAGGAAACGTCGCAGCAAGAGGAGGCCAGTGATACGGTGTATGTGGCGTAAGTTCATCGGGATCACATGAAGACCCGAACTTTAAAAAATCGTTGACATTTGGCGCATGCAGATACCATGATTGGGAACATTTTTCATCAATTCGCAATTTGCGAGGTCCGCACACAGGCCTTCCAAACGTTTGTGAAGTGCTAGCGGATTCGGAGGCTATTGTACAATCCCCTGTGAAGAAACCACCTTCGTCGCGGGTCAAGGCAAAGTCGGAGTCCAAGGTTGCCTTGAGGCGCTCCAAAAATGGCCAATTTACGAGCACAAAAGTGAAGATCGAAGAAACCATGGTTCCTACGCCAACGCAAATACCTCTTCCTATGTCCCGCTCGCCGTCGCCCCTATCCTCTGCCGAATCACTGCCCCAAATTGATGTTGATGTATTACCACCCACACCTGTCACTTCACAACCGGCAAATGTAGACTCTTCACTACCCCCTGTCCTCCGGGTCCACCGATCCCCTAAGCGTACGTTTGACGAATCGTCGGGCTCTTCCTCTGTATCGGATTCCACGGCTAAGAGAACACGCGGTGCCCACAAACTTCCCCCTCCCGCGACGCAATTGCGGCCAGACCCAAATGCTATCGAGGTTGACGAACCCGAGGAAGAAGAGTCGACACCTGAACTCTCCACCCCAAGATCCTCTGGTTCTACGCGCTCTTCTTCTGTGGCGTCGTCTCCTCTTCCTGGAACGCCGCCTCCAGAGCCCGAACCTGAGCCCATGCCTGTTGAGAAATCTCTGACGCGGCGTCAGCGCAAAGCCCTTGGGCTTCTTAAATCGCGTGGCGCGCTTATTGCGAAACGGACATGCGCAGGGAAGATTGTCATTCCCGGCGGTCGATTCAAGAAGAATGTGAGCGCAAAGGTGGATGATAAGGGGTTGGCGAAGATAAGGGAAGTGGGGGACGCCAGCGTGGACGATGAAGGTAGTATGCAAGAAGAATGGCAGCGGAACGGAACGGGAAGGTTAGATGTGCGTGGTTTTCGAGAGTTGAAGATCTAGCGCTGTTCGCACCACCGGGTTTTCTTCCGCCGTCACTTACGTCCAAACGTATCCCACCATGACGTTGACGAGCTAGCGATGATTCTTGTTACGACCACGACCACGACCACGGACTATGCTCACACATTCGCACTCTGGCCTCCCATCGAACACACATGACACGACATCCCACTTCACCATACGATGCGCTTTTCCGAGTATTTATTTTCAGCATCTACTTTAGACCATTATTCCCCAATTCTATTCACGATACCCGCATATCTAGCCTGTATCAATATACATATACCGAATTCATCGCCGGTATTTCAGCGTGAACGACTTGCTACGTATGGACTAAATACGAGATCACGTGATCACTCATTTTACATTTGGTGCGGCAACCCCCGAGGTTATGCGAAGATGAATTAATTAATTCCCGCGTGAGTGGGGCAGCACGAGGAGGTGATATGTACAATCATTGGGCAGATGAGGAGAGCCATACACACAGAAAACGGGAATGAAAAAGTCAGAATGTTTAGCTATGGTTAGTATAACGAGATGGCAGGAACCGTTGTAATAGGCGGATGCTCGTCCAGACAGGGGAAGATTTACCTTGAAAGGCAAGTATATTTAAACTCCGACAAGTACCTCCCCCCGCTGCGTTTCTTTGATGGGCTCCTTTCTTTCGTGCCTTCGTGCAGATGGATTTTGGGAACGACAAAGTTCATACCATTCATCATGTCGAGTCCCTGCGTCGCAAAGCTTCCTACTATTGGCCAGCCACGCGCTATCACAGCTACATGAGCGGCGCAGTCTTCCATAACCACGACTTCCGCCCCGCGCTTAACCTCCGTACACTTATTTCCTCACTTTCCCAACAGGAAAGGATATCAAATCATCCGGGAGGTGACGAACCTTCAACGAATGGCCGTATCCTCCGCAAACGCAAACGCTTAGAATCAACCCCCGGCTCTTCAAAGCGCATTAGACTTGACGACCGAGCCAGACGGAACTCAAACGATGAACAGGATGAAAGTGGAGGGGTCGACGAAGGCGAAGACGACATAGGCCCGGAGTGCAGGCAGATTTATCCGTCATATTGGGAATCATCTTCCGACGTAATTAATGAAGCGTATCAAACAGAGGACACCTCTTTTCTTCAAGTTTACCAGTTTGCGTTGCACCTACGATATAACCAGGTGGTCGATCACAGTTCAGAACATTACGTCGCCGACAATGTTGCAGCGAACTGGGGATGGCTCGAGGAAGAGAGGAGGTTGCGCTCTCTTCTCGAAGTCCGTCAGAGGGACCTGTCTCTCTCCCAGGATATAGACGTGGGGAGGTTCTTTATGACGCGCTACCATGGTCGTCTTTTGGCTCTCTCTGGGCAACTTCAAGTACCTCTTCCTTCATCCCCAGAAATAACCAGAGAACACAGCGAGAGGTGGTTGTTTTTACTTCCGGACATCCCGTGGCCAGATGGTCTCCAGCGAGACCACCTTGAGGAGCAAAATATACAGCCTTTAGGTATGCACCACGACTTTATCACAGCCTGCGCCGTCCTCCAGTCCCAACATCGCGCGAAGCTGGAGGCAAGTCTGCAGCTACACATCCTTCCAGAAGGCACATATGACCCTACACGTGATCTTCCGTTTGAGCTCCGCACCCACTTCACGCTCTCGCTTGCGATGCCTGAGACTTATTCCCCGTTCAATAACTCGCTTTCTCAACGCAGGGTGAATGAACTCGAGGGTCTTCAACGCCGACTTCTCTGCTTCCTTTCCAAAATACCCCTCACGCGCTCTGTATATAGCAATGCTATGGAGGAAGCAGTGGACGTTACCATTCCCTTCTTTCTTAACATCATGCGTCCAGCACCCCCTCTTGCGCAGGATGTGGTCTACGAGGCGTTGCAGGCTGATGGGCTCCTCTCAACGTTGATGCCTTTTCAGAGACGTACTGTCGCATGGATGCTAGAGCGTGAGGGCAAAAGGATCACACCTGCGGGGACCATAGTGCCACTCGACGATTCGGAGACCTCTTCAAGTACGGAAAGCAGGGATTTACCACTATTTTGGGAAGAAATAGAAGTGGGAGATCGAAATTTCTTTTTCAACCGCCTCACAAGTGCTCTCAGTCCCACTCTGCCCAGGCCCCCCCATATTGCGCTCGGAGGCATACTTGCTGAGGAACCTGGTGTGCTCCTGTCCTATACTCTTTGCGATCGCGAGGCTTACACGGCTTTCATTAGGTCTCGGAAAAACTATGGAGTGTCTCTCGTTAATGCTTCTTAACCCAGCTCCCGAGAGGGACCCCTTGAATCAGAGATGGGATCCGGAAGCGCAGCTGCACGTTAGCGAGATCAAGGTGAT
Source organism: Boletus rubroflammeus (assembly GCA_038090375.1). Classification (NCBI taxonomy): domain Eukaryota; kingdom Fungi; phylum Basidiomycota; class Agaricomycetes; order Boletales; family Boletaceae; genus Boletus; species Boletus rubroflammeus. Next base: position 27,525 of record JBBPMQ010000166.1, on the reverse strand, counting down.
ATCTCGGCCTCGCTGTATACCCTCCTTCAAGTTTGTTAACATTCTGTGTTCATAGACGACCCTCATCGTGACCCCACCCGCACTTGCGACCCAGTGGGCAGACGAACTCGCCTTTCATGCGCCTGATCTCAAAGTCTTTGTATACAATGGTTGGGCGAAGCTCAAGGTACCGATAACGGAGGCCGACGTTGAAGCTGGGAGATTGGAACGTCGTTCCATGGTAGCTCAGAATTCCAAACGGAAGGCTGATGTGGAGTCTGATGCCGCGCGCAACCTGGACCTCGACGACTTGGACGCAGACTCGGATCCAATCCTCGACTGGCCCAGCTACATTAACCAGTTTGACGTTTGCATCACGACATATAATGTCCTTCGGCTGGATATGTCTGTTGCCCGCGCCGCTCCTAAACGTCCTCGCAGACAGGCTGTAGAGTACAAGATTCTGAGGAGGCCAAGGAGTCCCCTGGTGATGTGTGAGTGGTATCGGGTAATCATGGACGAAGTGCAGATGATGGGAACGGGCAGATCTGAGTTCGTTCTTTTTTTCTTCCCACCTCTTCCGCATTTTTTTCTATGATTTGCCATGCGGTGGACAAACACTATACTGATCTCTCTAATTCCAGGGAAATGGTTTCTCTTATTCCCCGTTTCTCTTCCTTCGCCGTCTCCGGAACGCCGGCGCGTGCTCAGGTCTCAGACCTCCTCAGCATTCTTCGATTCTTGCGTATCGATGATCTTGTGGCGCCCTCGCGGATGTGGGATAGGCTTTTGAAACATGGGTTCAAAGATTTGTTTGTATCATTATTTCAGAAATATTCCGTCAGGTTGGCTAGCATCTCGCCAAAAATAAGGTTTATCATTGATTGGCCTGCGATATAGGACGCTGAAGTCTTCTGTCAAGAACGAGTTGACAATACCTCAACAACAGCGATATTTAGTAGGCATCGAACTTGGACGGGTTGAGCGACACGTGGGTTGTCTTTGAGTCAGTGACGTTTCGGACAGAACACTCATTGCGTGGAATTCGAAAGGTGTACGACCAGGCTCTAGAAGAGGTGCTTGCTGAACTTGGCTTAGATGCACGCGGGGTAGCAGCATACGAAGGGTGGGAGGTGGATGCGAGTGTTCTGAGAAACGTGCTGAGAAGGTTGAGAGGTATATGTACACATCCTCAGGTGAGTCGCTAGCATATATCTCATACACTTCGCCCATCTCAAGATTTGGGGTGGTACAGGTTGGACAACTGCCAAAGCAAGGTGATAAGCTGAACAAACCGGGTGCCTTGAAGAGTATGGCAGACGTCTTGGAGGTATGCACAACTGTAGATTCTTCGTGTCGGTGCTGCACCCACATTTACTGATTCTGTAGTCAATGAAAGACCAGAGTTGGAGAAACTTGACAGAGGATCGCAGAGCAAAGGTGGGTACTTCACCTGGTCACAGACCTGATCTCGTTTCGTTTCTGCATGCCCGCTCATTGCCTGAACTATCTAGGTGTTAACACTGAGTCGCCTCGCCCAACTTCAGCAACACCGCTCAGGCGATCTTGACCGGTATCAACGCGCGCTCGAACATTTGCTCACTGCAGAAACAGAAGCCAGTCAACTCATCAACGAGATCAAAGCCTCCATAGTGCAGCACAACCTGAAGGGCGATGTTCTCAAAAGAGACGCACAGGCATTGAGAGATTCAAGGAAAATGAATTTTTCTAATGATCAGCACACTGGGGACATTGACAAGGGAAAAATGAGAGAATTCGAACGCGATTCTACGTCGCCGATGGATTTCGATCTCGATTTCGGCGATGATGAGGATGTCGAAGATCGAGGGCTACCAAAGACCCCGGCTGGTGAGGACCACAGGGGCAAGCGAATAGCATTACTGGCTCGTCTGCGAGAATGTTTGATGGTGCTTCATCGTGTCAAATTCTTGCAGGGAGATGTGTACCACGTTCTTGGATCTTCCTATTCGCAAAAGGAAGACGCGGCATACGCGGATGCAGAGAGCCTCCGAAAGGACCTACTTAAATGTGAGTTTGTGTTGTATGTGACACGGACTGGGACTGAAGTTTGTGATTGGATAGCTACAGAGGAGGCGGCGAACAAGGCTATGCGAAGGCTGAGTGCTTCTGCGACGGAGAAGCGTGTGACAGAGCGAGCGCTGCAGACCTCATTACCCTTCATGAAGGGTGGAGGTATTAGATCAGCCCATCTGGTGAGTGCCACTATCCCGAGCTCTGTTTAGAAACTTCTTCTTGCATTAATTTTACGAATCTCCTCAGTTCGAAGAAACAAATGAAATTATCGAAGACGTGCTTAACGAGCAATCCGCTCTTCTCTGGCAGTGGCGTTCCAAGATTGTTGAACTACTTACTCGAAAACTCAATTCTGCCGGCGAACAAGCTGATGGAGAAGAGTATGCCCGTACATTGGACACGCAGGGCGAGGGCGAGGCCTACATGCAAGCCTATGCTGCTCTCCTCGCCGACCGCCGGGAGACAATCGCTGCGGAACGGACACTCCTTGCAACGCACGAGGGAAAGGAGAAAAAGATAAGAAAGACCAATGCTGCCGCTCGAGCGGAGTTCCGGATGCAGGAGAACTTGGAGGTTCTAGACGACGTCGAAGTACAGCCTCAACATGAAGTGCTGTACGGACAACTGTTGGAGCAACGCAAGGAGCTGCAGCTATCTGGACGTGCGCTAAAATCGGTGATGGTGGACCTCTCCGCTGTTGCTGCTCGTATTCCGAAGGAGAACGATCCAGAGAAGATTATAGCCAAAGATGGGGCTGCCAGTTTGCGAGCGCTGATAGCAGGCCTACGTAAGCAACCTGTCGTTTCGTGATTTCGCACTATGGGTTAAAGGGAATTGATATCTCCACAACAGAAGAACTCACGGACAAGCTAGACGCCGACCTCGCTGTACTACGAAAGGTTTTCAATGATCGTATCGTGTTTGTATTCGCACCTTCTCCTTGCACGATTCGTTCACTCACGCATAACCAGTTACTTCCGGCAGCTCCAGGAGATCTCGGATACTGTGGCAGAAGTCCAATGGGAGGGTTCTCTCGTCGATGCTATGGAGGCTACTGACCTCGATGTCGTCAATCTTGGAGTTAAAATTAATACGAGGCGTGCACGACAGCGATATCTGGAACACCTTGCCGGGGGCGGGTCGGGCGTCGACGATGACGACGCTATTTGTATCTTATGTCAGTGCGAGTTTTCGCAAGGGTTCATTACTCAATGGTAGGAGGGTTCTCCTTCGAGAGGAACGCACGTTGACATCCTGAATAGTGCCCATATCTTCTGTGAGGTATGTTTAGTAAACTTTTTGGCGGTGATTGGTTGATAGACTGTTGGACCACCTAAAGGCATGCATGAAAGCATGGACTGCTCGTGGTCAAGGAAGAGCTTGTCCTGTTTGCAGGTATATTCCATCCAACCACCTCCGGTTACCGACTGAACGTCTCTTGTAGGGCTCCTATCGATATCAATCAGTTACAGCGCTTCACGCTTCAGGAAGATCGACCGCCTCCTCAAAAGCCCGTATTAAACAACGGAGAACTAGTTCCTGTTTCCCATCGGGAAATCCAGTACAACATGATTGGTGAGTTTGAGCTATCAAAGCGATGTGAGCAAACGTTTATCAACCACCGGGAAAAGATCGCACTTTGTTTGCAGACATCCAGACGATGGAATCGAATGGAAGCTATGGAAGCAAGATTCAGACGCTCGTTCGACAGCTTCTACACATCCAACTTGTAGACCCTGGCGCCAAGAGTATCGTTTTTTCTGCATGGGCTGATTCACTGACAAGTGAGTTTGTGGTTTCTCCGCTCTCCCAGAGAGCTTGCCGCTGATTGTGTTCTCGAGTCGTCGAGCATGCTCTTTGTTCGAACGGTAAGTCGAAGCCATGTACGCGCCAGTGTGTCGACTGAGACTGTTCTAGGTATACCCTGTCTACGCCTGGACCGGAGTCGAGGGAAAGGAAAGGATGGTGGTGCGAAACGATTTCGACTCGATCCAAATCTTCAAGTTCTTCTATTGCACGGGTATGTCGACCGTGATTTGATATGACCCCTGCTTGACGTCCGCAAAGCGAACGTGATAACGCTGGCCTGAACGTCACCTGTGCTTCCCGAGTTTTCCTCTTGGAGAGCGTCGTGAATCACGGCTTCGAAGTACAAGGTAACTTTGTGTTTTGTTGGCGTCGGGTTGTGAGTAAATCATCAGTCAGCCATTGCACGTATAGATCGAATGGGCCAGACTCAAGCCACCGAAGGTATGTCTCCCTTCCGACTGATCGTCCTTGTAATTCACATCAACGTGAACAGTTTTCTGCTACTATGCCGAGGGTACGTTTTATACATACACCGTGACGTGGCAGGAGGAATTCAGGAATTTATAGACACTGTGGAGAAGAACATCCTCGACCTTGCTGCCAGACAAGGTCTGTCCCTTTACACCAAGGATAATTCGGCGGGATCCTTCAACGTCACCTCCTTCGCGATGGACTCGGAGAAGAAATTGGTCGACTCGCCGACGAAATCACCCAAGAAAGGAGAGTCGCCACAAAAGGGGGACTTTATCTTCAAGTGCGCAGTTTGACCCCTCACTTTTCCGTCTTTCAGTGACTCACGTCCGAGACTGACTAGGGTGAACGACATGCTGGCGATCCTGTTCCCGCACATGTTCGAGGACGTCGAGTTCCTCTTGCCATCGGACGCCCGTTCCGAGGAAGCGCCGTCTTCTGAGAACAGCCAACTTGGTCCCGTTTGTCCGCTGGTCAGACGGCGGCATGTCAATGCGGAAGCGGGACCGTCGAGGCTCCCCGCCTCGTAAGGTGTCATTTATTTTCGTGTTTTGTAGATCGTTGGTTTTACAAGTCGTGGTTTGTAATTTTTGTTGTTGTTGTTGTACCACGCAATTGTACTTGGTGCATACCTCGGACCATTCGTCGTGCGGAACCGACGAGATCGCTGGTCGCCAAGCTTAGGGGTGATTTGTTCCTGGGGCAGATGCGCGCGGAGTTGATTCGGAGGGGGACTTGGATTTTCATACTTTCGAGTCTGAGCAACTGAACTGGGGGAGATTCTGTGCCAACTTCACGTCGTATGTAGGCTCTGTGGAAGCAAGGGGGGAAAAAAAATCGATAGATCACACGACCAATAATATTGGCATTGTGAAACAGGCACATCTTTTCCCCCTAGTACCACATCTTTTCCCCTTGGTTAAAAAGAAATCGATTGTCGTCACTGATCATACGAGTCAATTTCGGATCTTTTTCTTTTTCTTTTTTCTTTCTTCAACGGCCATTCGTTGACGGTCGACCTCATTGCGCCGGATCGTACCCGGTTTGCCACTGACAGACAGGGTGCGCATATGTATAGACTGGACTGCGTGCACGCGCGAACACGCAGGCAGGTATGTACTTGTATATTTTTTTTTTAAAAAAGGAAGGATCTTGTGCCCGAAAGACTAGAAATGCGTTGGACTCGTTGCACTGACGAGGCAAGCCCGTGACCTCGAACGTGTACAGTCGGTTCCTTGAACAAAAAAAAAAAAGAAGAGAGAGGAGGGGGGGAGGCTGTCAACTTTTGGGAGCTCAGGAGGGGCAGATCTCCGAAACTTATCAGCCTCACCACTAGATCATCATGCATCATCTGTCAGATATCTATCATCTATCAGATCAAATCCATCGTCCCCCTCTCTTTTTCCGATCAAATCCACATCGTCAGTCATCATCACAGCCTATCGTCATACCGGTCCACTCAGAAAAGTAGAACGCGTCATCTCAATTCATAAATAAATCGGTGACCCCCATTATTCCAATTCCAATTAATACCCTCACCTCCCATCATCCGATTCGGTCTGGATCAAAAACAGAAAGAAAGAAAGAAAAAACGATGCGGCGGGGAACGCGTGGTGTGCATCGTGGATAACAGCACGATCAAAAGTGACGCCAATGGGCATGCCCATTTCTTTTTTTGACAGCTGTATACTCACACACTCACACTCATTCGAAAGGTGCATGCAGTGTGTGCACGATGATTTGTTTTCAATGGGGCTAAACCTACGCATATACATTTTTATCGGTGACTCGCGTGACGTAGTATGGGCTTTCTAGCGTATCTCGTTGATGGGACCCGTCAGACTTGGATTGCGTCCGATCGGAGTCACCCGGCGTCGATGGTTACAGATCCAGGGCTTGCGCGATGGTTCACCCATATGTACACACATGTATCCGGACAACCAAATCTTGCCTGCACGCTCGGAAACGAAGTTCACCCAACCACACACCACAAATACCATGTTTACCAGTGGCGAACAAAAAAGGACGGACCATCAAGGTCATCCCCCAACCATTGAAAATAAGTACCAGCTCTGCAAAGTGCTACGAAAACGAAGCGCGATCATGCTAAAAAGAAAAAAAAACGCAACCGTCGCCGGCGACAACTAGACTATATATGTATACGTGTACTGATCAACTATAATGCGTACTTTCATACCGCAAGACGTGCGGGCGAAAAAGAAAAGAAAAGAAAGAAAGAGAAATGGAACTTGGGCGTGCGTGGATGCAAGGGACTGTCGTGCGCCTGCCTTGATAACGGCGGCACGGTGGAGACATGATGGATAGCGATGCAAGTGAAAACAACGAAACGAAGACAGGAAAAAAAAAGAGGGGGGGGGAGTGTGGCGAAAGCGAATGCGAGCACATGAGGGAAAAAATGATGATTCAACAGAACGACAAATGCGACGAGTATTGACGGATAAAGAGAACGAGATCCAGGTCCACAGGATGCACGGGATGCAAAGAGACGAAAAGACAATGCAGGGCGGGAGGAGAGGCATTGTCAAGATGCTCCGCCGTCCCAGCTGGCCCGCTTGCGTTTGTTATCATTGACCTTGCGCAACTGCAGATCTTGTGGCGAGACAAAGCTCATACCACGCTGGTGGCGCACACCTGTACCTGTACATGCACTCGCACCCACTTCCGCCGTCTCCACGAGCAACGCTTGCGCTGTCTGAAGTACCTGGGTAACAGACGAGTACGGCGCGGTCGGTGGCGCGGACCTCAGAGACATATTCGAGCGGGCCAAATCAAGCGCTTGACCCTGCCTTGAGGTGTCTGTGGCGCCAGAACTCGCATCATGGTGGCCATCCGCAGAATGGCTGCCGCTATAATAATGCAAGTCGAGGAAAGGTAGATTGTGGAGATCGTTGGAGCTCGACAGCTTCGACAGATCAACGGCCGACTGTAAGTCTGCTGCGGCATGCAATGGGGCGGACTCCGAGGAGTGGTGAGAGAGTGCGTCGAAAAAAGGCAGCGAGCGCGTGGTTGTGATGATGGGTTGCGAATGCGGTTGAACCTGTGTCGAACGTGCCATGGTGGAGCGCGGCTCTGATGGCGGTACAGATATGGATCGGCCATGTGACACAGATGAATGAACATGCGACAGAGGACGCATGGTGCGAGATGTTAAGAGTGGCGTCGCAGGCGGCGTCGAATGTGCCAGATCGACCATGTCCTCCATGTTGTGGGGGGCGATGGCGAACAGCTCGAGGGTGGATACGATATTCAGAGACGTCTCCGTATCGTCTTTCTGAACGCCAATTTCGCCGGTGGCAGACGCAGACGCGGGGACTTCAACCTGATCGTTGAGCGTAATCGACGCCAGCTCGATTTCGTCAATGCCAGGGAGTGCGGGCGTGTGCATCTGCATGGGGTGCATGCCAGAGGGCTGCTGCATGCCTGACAGTCCGAGGCCAGGTGTTCCGAATCCGAATCCGGGACCATAATACGACTGCTGCGGTTGATGGGAGCGTGCGCCAAAGATAAGGTCACCGGCGTAGTTGGAATGGTGGGTGAAGCCCCTAAATGTGCTAGTGGGGAACATCTCAGGGTCGGAAAAGGTGGAGTGGGTATCTCCAATGCCAGCCTCAGAGGCAAAGTCGTGAAGGGTGGTCGGAAATAAGTCGTACCGATCCATGACGCCGTGGTTGAGGTGATGAAAGGAAAAGGGGGAGGATGGAGCTGGGGAAAGGCCGTCGGCGAACGAGGAGCCGCTGCTGGAAAATGTGGAGGTGTCGAGTCGGGGATTGGCAGAAAACCAGTCCTGCGCGCCCCAGGGGGACTTGCCGATGGTAGGCATGCGCCGCATAAAGGGCGATTGATTGAAAGGGTAGTCGGAGGAAGATATATGCGACGATGTGGGGGAGCCGGTGTTGGTTGACCAGCTGCTGGAGTGGATCGGCGTGTCGATGCTGGACCATGTACCCTGGGACTGTGACGAATCGGTGAGCTCTGAGAGAGAATGTGACGCGCTGGGCATGAAATCAGGGATGGAGAGGGGCTCGGATAAAGGGTCGATTGTCTCCATGTCCATCTCGGCGAACGGCTCGGCCGAGGACGGGGGGTCGTCCTGGGGGGACGTCTCTGTTATGATAGGGGGACACTTGAAGAGCCTGCGGGAGGACTCTTCTTCGCCGGCGGAGCTGTCGTCGTCTTCTGAGCAGGTAGCGCTCTCTGGGAGGCTCTTTGTACCGCCCCTGAGGATTCTGGAGGCGCGCTTCTGGCGCGTTGGACCGATGTGGGAGGTGGTGGAGGGGAGGTGATCGTCCGTTGCGGCACGGACGGGGAGATGGACAGCGCCGTCTCTCTTCTTCTTGGGGGCGTTGCGAGGCTTGTAGCCCGCGGCCTGGTAGAGCTCAGGGAAGGCATTGCGGAAGCGATCGCGGAGGTCGGTGGAGCGGCGGTTCTGCTCCTGGAAGATGGGGTCCTTGACGATGGTGGCCCATACGGTGCCGTGCTTTTCGTAGCCAGCCTTGAGGGCGCGGTCCTCCTCCTCGGTAAAGGGACGACGCTTCTTGGAGCGGGTCTTTTCGAAGATGGAGCGGCCGTCTGGGAGGGTGGAGCGGACCTTGCTGGAGAGATGGGTCTTTGCGTTGGGGTAGTGCTCCTTGTACGCGTCGGGGAAGTAGGTGCGAAATCTGGCGGGGGAGATGAGTGAGGAGGGTAGGAAGGAAGCGGGAGAGGGGCGCACCGGTCCTTGAGGTCGACGGGGGAGCGGTTGTCGAACTTGAGCTTTGGATCCTTGAGGATGGCCTTCCAGTTGCCGACGCCCCACTGGGGCGGGGGTGAGTGACAGCGGGGGCGGGGGCGGGGGCGGGGGCGGGACGTGGCACGTACCGTGTTGCAGCCGTCGACGAGCATCTGGGTCTCCTCTTCGGACCACTTTTTGCGGGGCTTCTTCTGTACGACGAAGGCGTCGTGTGAGGAGTCGTCTGCGGGTGAGCGCATCTTTGGTTTTCGGTCGGGGATGGTTGTATCGTCGCGAAAGTTCCAGGCGGGGACGAGACGGGACACGCGGCGATGCTTTGGTGGGGAGTTGTCTGACATGGGGGGGGGTTGGTGGTGATAATCAAACGAGAGGAAGGAAGGATATGTTTTTATTTTATTTCAATGTCACCGCCACTAGAGAGTCGTGTTACTCGTGTACTAGGCCGTGCCCGACAGCTGCGGCGCTATCCGTTCTTCTACCCGGCCAAGCCGTCCAATCCACACCCCCAGCCGTCCTGCCAGCTCCCCAATCTGTCCCCGTGACAGCACACGCGGCTGCACCCACGTTATGTGTGCTTTTTCATCCACCTGGTCCAGCGTACCTCGAATCAACTTGAGGCTGCACGCACTTGATTATCAGCGACACGCCCCCTTCCATATCCTCCCTCCCTGCTCACCTCAGTGCCTTCATGATCAAATGTTCCACCTCATCCATCGCAAGTCGCGTCTCCTCGGCGATCGCTTGGAACGTCATCGTCCGGTCGTTGGCACTCCGTTTGAACACCGACTCTATCAGCGCCATGAGACAGATCTTCTGCCGTAGGAACGGATAGTTTTGTTCCAAGATCGGCTGCAATTCCATTTCCTCCTCAGCTTCCCCCGTCCCGGCACGGCTCTCCGCACCCATCACGCACCTCCTGCGGAAACAGTGGCGCCAACGCTTCGAATTTGCCAATGTTCCCTTCGTTGAATGTAAACAGCAGCTTCTTGATCCAATCATACTGCGTGTTGTCCAGCGCATCCAATATCGGATGCATCAGCTATCACGGAAAAGAAAAGAAAAGAAAGGCTCCGTCAGCGTCACACCTCCTCGCGCACTCGCTATAAAAACAGTCCTTTTCAAATCACCCACCAGTTCTCCAAAGTTGTAGATGCTTTCCCCGAGAAAGGCCGAAATGCCAAGGTCGTGCGCGCGCAGCAAACGTTCCTCTGCCGTGAGGTCTGTCCCAACATCAACACATGCCAGATACAGCAACGAGTGCTTGTAATACGGCCCGTATTCTGCTTTCGCCTGCAATCCCGATTGCGTCAGCCTTGTCATCCACCAGAACATTCTCGATCATTCATATCACCTTGTAGTAGTCCGCAGCTACTCGATAATACGATGCATTCACAGCATTATCCACACCCTCCAGTTGATCGAGCGTCTTCCAAGCCGTGTCCATGTCCTTCTTTGTCCCTTCCAGATCGCCATACACGAGCTTGGCATGCGCGATGTTCGCCAGTAGCAACACATATGCCTCCTTGGACTTATCAGCATCGATCCGTGACAGCAGTGCGCTCAGAAATCCGAGCTGTGCCTGTGGATCTTGGCGACGAAATGAATTCTGACGGAAACTACCGGCATGAAATGGAACGCACTCGTTATCTCCTTCGACACCCGCGTCCCCAGCTCCACGAGTTTCTGCTGGTTTAATTTGGACTCAAAGTCCCTCACAAACTGCTGGAAGACGACCACGCGGCACGGCTTTGAAAGCGGGTGATCGAAGAACTCGAATAGCTTGAGTGTGAGCTGGTGCCATAGTCTGTCACTCGGCGTGAGTGCTGTCCATGACGGTCAACGTGTGTGCCCTACTTGCGTGTGTAGAGGCTCTTGAAAGCCTCGAAAAAGGGATGGAGGACCGGAGGCGTCGACGAGAGTGCCTTTGCGATGAACTCGTCGAGCACGAGCCTGGGTGGGGGAGCAGAAAAGTCTGTAATGGGTGGTGGCATTGGAGGTGTGCTGTGGGGGTGTTATCGAGGACGACGTGTGAGCAAGAGTTTGGACTGACCGGGACGCGTATGCGTTATGCCAGAGCAAGCCGCTAAGCGTGGTGGTAATTGTTTGACCATATTTTGCAACGGCTTTGAGAAATAACAGGACCAAACTGACGCTCGTCCACCCCAACAGAAGAAAGCGCCGTGCGGGGGGTGGTTGGTCGGACATGGTGAATGATTTGATGAGATGGGGCGTACCGCTTATCTTAAACTTTTCCGCTGAGCGCCAACTATGTAGCACCACGTCCGTGCTCGCCATTTTGGACAATGACACGCCGATTGGCATCGTTCACCTGATGGTTGATCATGTGCACGCCGCCTTAGCGCCCGTTTGAGCTGCGTATTGCGTTCTATTCCTTCCGAGCCTCGGATCCCAGGCACGTAATTAGGTCAAGAGTGAACGTACAGGGTCACGCATATTCCCTTTCCCACCGTTGAAAACGCGTGAACGGATCCCCGTGGCACACTTCTTCCTCTCTCATGCCTTTTCTCGGTTCTTCCCTTCGCTTTTCCCCCCGGTCATCCGACATGGACCCAAAAATACCGGTATGTCTTCCACGGGTCCTATTTATTTCAAGGTTTATCTGTTATAAATTCAACGAGCTTCGTTGACGACACCGTTTCCCCTTCTTTCGTAGCCATCGATTTCCCAGCTCTTCCGCACAAACTCGGTCCCATCTCCGATGGATATGCAACGCATCCATCAGTTGCTGGAGGAGCGCAAGACAGAAATATCCATCTTTGCCGAGGAGATCGAACGTGCTCGTGCTCAAGTTCAGCGTCTCGAACACCAGCGTGATCATGTCGAAAGCGTCGTCCAAGAGCTCGAAGCACTCATGTCTCCCGTTCGCCGCATGCCCACGGACATCATGGCAAAGGTCTTTGAGCACTGTATTGGAGACCAACCCACCCCAAGGGCCGACCCTCGGATGGCGCCACTATTACTAGGCCAAGTTTGCCGTTCTTGGCGGTACCTCCTCTTCTCCCTTCCATGTTTATGGACCACGTTGCAACTTGATTTGCCGTCAGGCACCAAAGATTGGGAGGCACTTGTACAATCCAAGAGCCTATCGATGCACGTGTGGCTTTCTCGCTCGAAAGCACTCCCAATATCCCTCTTTCTCAATCATGCCAAAGGGTCCCTCATTCCATGGCATGCGCTCATGCATCTTGATAAAGAGATTCTCACCCTCGGTTGCCGGCTGAAAGATCTCTTCCTGCATTTCTCATCCCGATCTCTCAGCTGTCTTTTGACATTCACTCAGAGTCCCCTACCATACCTCCAACACTTGGAGCTCCAAAACACCAACTCGCTTCCCACGAGTGAAAGTCCACCCCCGATTGTGTTGCATTCCGCACCCAGTCTCAAAAGCCTCAGCCTGTCTTGGTGCAGTCTTGACCTTCGCAATTTCCAGGTCCCCTGGGCGCAGCTTCAGCATCTGAATCTTGAATATGATGCGAGCCCCTTTTGGAACCCTGTTCATAGCGACTATCTTCAAACCCTTGCCCGCTGTCCCAACCTAACCACGCTCTGCCTCGGTATTGGCGCCCCGATCAATGACGTTGATCCAGCACACATCGTGCCCGTGACCCTGCCCCACGTCCACACGTTCAAATCGAGCATCTACGTTCAAACGCCGTACCTCCAGCACTTTTTCGATGCCCTCCGCATGCCCCAGCTACGTCATTTCGACATAAAAAACGTCAGTCTCGCGCTCGGCAGTTTCATCGGCCAAACAGAGTGTCTCCCCTTTTTGGCGCGCTGTGCGGACACGCTCGAGAGCGTGTGTTTCAACCGAGTCGACATCGCTGATCCTGCGATCCTGTCCTGTCTCGCACACCTTCATAGGTTAAAGACGCTGTACTTCCTTCCGGGCGTTCTTCGGCTCAATCATGGGCTCATCACCGCGCTCACAAACGACAATGAGTCCGGCGGTGAGAGCGAATGGATCTGTCCAGCGCTCGAGGTGCTCCACTTGAGATGTTCCTCGGTCGTCCCCGTCGATGCCATCACGCGTCTCGTGGCGTCGCGTTGTGAGACGGCGCCCAAGCTGAAGCGGTTTTCGTTGCAGCTTGCGACGTTCGAGTATGGGCTGGACACGAGGGACGACAAGATCGAGCAGGTGCAGGCGCAGTTGAGGGCCTATGTCGAGGGAGGGCTGCAGCTCGTCTTGACCAAGTCGAGTAGCTCGGGGTAAAATTTTTAAAAAGATTGATTTCAACCCATCTCTCACGATTGTCGTTACTCACCCTTTCTGGATTTCTTGTTCGTTTGTTTTGATACTGCTCTGTTGTCATATTTAAGTTTTCAGGATACCCACAGATTAGTTTAGTCTCCCCAAACCACACCTAAAACTTCGAGATCAGATACCCACAGATGGCACAGATACGATCACGTTGTACGATAGGTCAAATATTTTTGCGCGTTGATGCGGTCCCACATATAACAACATCCTCTCTGACATGAACGATGGCGATCGCGAAATTATTACTTCTCCTCGTCGTCGTGAGCGCTCAACGGTATGCGATCACAGCGCCAAACGTCCGACCCCCCACCGACCAGCTACGAGAACAACGCGGTTCAGAACGCGCGGTATCCTATTTCACCGCCTTGGTCAGAGTGCGTCCTGTTTTGTTCTGATGGCGACGAGAACCCATCATACGCTGACCCGAACAATTTATATTTCCAACTTGCGTAGACCCTGATATGGTCCTGGGCGTTCCTCGAGGGTTCGGTCCTCTTCGCATCGAGCGGGTACTGTCCATCCGTGCTCGCCCGCCCTCTCCTCCACTTCATCCTCCCTCTCGCTTCAGACCCAGACCCCTCAGCCACCACACTCACCGCACTCACGCCCACCTTTTTCACCGGCGCCCTCCTCACCCTCACCGGCGCCCTCCTCCGCTCCCACTGCTTCCACGCCCTCGGCCCGCGCTTCACGTTCGAGCTCTCCATTCGCCCCTCCCACGCGCTCGTCACGGACGGCGTGTACGGGGTCGTACGCCACCCGAGTTATACGGGCGGACTGGCGATCGCGCTCGGGTGGTTACTCTGTGTGCTCGATCGACGGGGGTGGGTCGGCGGGGTGTGTGAGGGCTGGATTCAGAGTCGGACGACGTCCAGCAGCGGCAGCGACGGCCGTGGGAGTGGGAGTGGAATTGTGACGGTCCTGACGGGCGTGTGGGTGACGGCGCTGGGCATGATGTACGTGGTGCTGAACAAGCGGATGAACAAGGAGGACGCGATGCTGGAGGAGAACTTTGGAGAGGAATGGCGAGCGTGGGCGAAGAGGGTACCTTGTCGTTTGGTTCCCGGCGTATATTGAACAGTTTTCGGTGTGAGAGCGTCCGGACACGGTGTTGACAGGACGTCACGTCACTCGTCAGGACGAACCACTCTATTGATCTTCGAGTACTATATTGCTGTGAACAAATGCTACACTGTCGTCTATAAATGTCCCAAAGTACTAGTAGGTAGTTCGGGGGGAGGGGTTTCAGAATCGAGGGAGGGAAGGTATCCGATACGAGTGTACATACACATAAGAAGAAAAAAAGAGGGAGATGTCGTGAGAGAGGGGAAATTTGCTAACAATACAAATAAGAAAAAGATCGGAATTGACACAACGAGACAACACTGGAAACCGCAGGGAGTGAAACCAAAGTGTGGGGGCAGATTTTTCGCTGGCATTTATCCAAGACGCGGGCAAAAGAGGGAAGAGTGGAGGTTGGGTGTCACGTTCAGACTGCGTGGGATGGGTCGTCGGGCGCGTACCGAGGCGGCGCGCTCGTATCGAGCGAAGTCTCGGGGAGTGTGGGCAAAGGCAAACTGTCCAAATCCAGAGGCGACCTCGGAAGCGACTCCTTTGACATCGATCCTGTGGACGTGGCCGTAGGCGAAAACGGCACCTTCTTCACGTCCGCCAATGCACCACCGTAATCTGGCAGCGACATGCGGGACGAAAACGATGCGAGCGAATCGCGCTTCTTCTCCGTTTGGTGTGTAATGAAGACAGGCATACCGGTGGCAGAGCGGCCGTTGTTGGACATATCTGGGTTGGTGCTGTTCGGGAGAGAGAGAGAAAAGATGCGTAAGAGCCAAGTGAGAATCAGAATTCAATTCGTTGACGTACCCATTGGCTGTCCAAGTTCCGGTGGCGGAGATGGATCCGGTGGAGAGACCAACCCGTTTTGCGACCGACACATATGCAAGGCGATAATTCCTCCGTGCTTCGTCCGCAAAACCGAAAAAGGCAAAGAAAATGACCGCGCCTAAAATGACAAAGTAACGACTTGTCTCAAAGCCGGTGACCAACGTTGGACTTTGCTTCCACACAACAGAAGGGACTTGTTCGATCGCACCAAAGTCGGTGTGGGCATAGCTCCAGCTCACGTACGGCGGCAGGTAACCCTGGGACAAATTATGGTAGACGACGTAGCATGCCAGAGGGATGGTAAGGAGGGTTTCAACGCCGGCGAGAGCCATGAGGCGGAAATACCGGTTGGAACTCAGGTTCCTGTTGGCTGAAAGGAACTCTTTGAACTGCGCTCTTCGGACGGCGAGTTCGCGAATGGTCCGGACTACAAGATGCGATTAGCACGACACCACGACACGTCCTGAGCACACGTACTGGCATAAAATGCCGATACCAGACCAATGGCGATGGGCCAGGCCCAGACGAGCGGGTATGCCAGGGCAGTGTTCCAAGTGAAGGGAAAACAGCCAAGCTCTTCAAGGATAACGAAACGATGGGCCTGCACGACAGTGTCTGACAGCGAGTGAGCAAACAATCCTACTTGAATCTATTCTGCAACACTCACGGAGAATCATCTCGAGCAAGGGAATACCGAGACCAATAGCCAGATCAATCATAACATCGCGTCGCTTGTCCGCACGCGTCTTGGTCACGGATTGAACGGAGGCGATTTGGTACAGGCGACGGTTTATGCAGAGGGATGCTGCGGGGAGGGCCACCGCGCTTCCGATCAAAATCTTGGTGGCTTCACAGTTGGTGAGCGATGCCCAGAAAACAGAACAAAAAGTGTGGAACACGTACAGATGTCGCACCAGATTGGCGCCTTGTTGATGACGTCCGAATTCCAAACCACCGAATTAATGAACAAGATCAAGCATGTCAAGCCCGTCCATATCATGTACATGCAAGTGCCCGTGTTCCAGGCTGGATGGCACGTTAGAGAGAATACGATGTTTCAGGAGGATAAAGTCACCTTCAAGGTGCCACGGGAGAGGAATCATACATAGTATGAAGCCGATAAAGGAACATGCGGAGAAAAACCAGTTCGGTAGATCGGCAATCATCTCAACACAGTTGTAGACGATAAATTCAGACGCAAGGGGGGGGGGAGCAAAAGTCGCTACAGGCCCATAGCCTTGGGAGGTTCTAATAAAGGTCGGGTGAAAGGATACATACCTTATAGTCGGATTTGGATGTCCCCTTGTCTCGGGTGAAATAAGACAGGTGTCATTCACCCGACTTTTGCAGTTCGCCGCATTCCCATTTCGACACACAAACCACCACCCAGATTGGGAGTTCGCTTGTGTCCCGAAATGGCAAAGCGAATGGTGGCACCTATCAAAGTTATCATGACACACCAAATCCGGCATTCATAGGCTTTTGAGGGGCGTGAGAGCACATGTAACGATGCGACGTCGAGGTCCCATGATCCATAAAATTTAATAGAATACTGGGCCGATGAAGCTGACCTTTACCCAACAAAGCAGGGGAATGGGGAGCACCAATTCTCACACCGATAGTAGAGCGGCTGTAGAAACGCGAATGGTTTAGAGGATATAGTTCACGTCCATGATCCGGCAGCAAAGCGGGTCAAGTGAGGTCGAGTGGCAGCACCAAACCGTAGAAGTAGCCGAGGGGCGACGAAGGTCAAAAATATCCATGTCCTAAGAAATGATCGTAAGTACCAAGTTGGCAAAAGCTCAACACCCAAAGGATCCAGGCAACAAGCTCACGTTGCCCTTATTGATAAAATACAAGGCGTCGCACAGCGCATGTGAGCGCGCTGGAGAACAAAGAAAATCACCTTTTAACGGTCACTGTGGGGGCCAGGGCCTTTCGCGACTGCACGAAGTGATGAAGGCATAATGGTGATTCTGATGATGGGGGTTCAGAGTCAAGCAACATGCTGCCAGTTGTATCTCTTATGAGGCCAGACGTGAGACTCATTGGAGACAATAGAGATCTTCCTGAAAGGGGGCAATAGGCGCAGGAGTCGCAAGTTGTGCTACCACGTGTGCAGTGACCAACAGCCGAAGAACACTTGAGCAACTTCCAGAGTAACACATTCACGCGCTCAGCATCAGCTATTTACATCGCTACCCTGCCCGCAAGGCCACCTACTTTATACATACTCACGAAGGCTGAATTTAACGTGCTAGGGTTACAAGGAGTGGATTCGTACAATCTAGTCTCGAACAAGACATCCCAGGAATTGGACGGCTTGAAAGTATCGCGTGCGCGTACACTTCCTAGAACGCGTTCGAGCTTCTGAAAAGGCGCCAAAAACGGATGGTCCGAGGCTAACATACACCAGAAGAAGAAAAGGGGGGAGTCATATCGAGTTTCCTTGACCACTGTCACATGGATCGCCTGTGCCTGGCGCTTCTCCAACCCGCACCATCCCGGAGGTTTCGTACAAGAGTCTGGTAAACGATCTAACATGCACGGCTTGTTTGGCCCGGGGAAAGGGAACATCCACGTCAAACCGATTCAGATCTTCCTTGGAGATGTATCCCGCGCTCAAGGGACAGCGGGGAGGACGAGTAGGGATCGACGTCGGCGTTCGAGGCCACGCGTCAGGAGAAAGAACAAGCCAACTGGGATTGAAGTTGGACTCGAGTGAGTTGTGTGACGATGCGATGGCTGAAGCGCGAGACGGTGACTCGAGGGGGATCATGGCTGGGACAATGGCAGAGATCACAACGTCCTCTGGTGCGTCCTCGACGGGAGAAGGGGTACGTGATGAGCCAAGTGTTGAAGGGAGAGACTTGTCCATCAAGTGACCGTATGGAGTGAGCGCGTTGGCGGACTGAATAACCAGTGACAAATCTACCACCGTCATAGGGAGGGTTGGCAAAGAGGCGCTAGCAAGCATGTCAGCAGAGGTAGGCTCCGATCGACAATATCTCCACATACCTCATCGACGATTGCTCTGAAGTGCCTCGTCCGAGCATTACAGACGGATCCAGTCTTCTCAATGATCGCAGCGACGAGCAGATTTGCTCCCACCCTTCGCGCACAAATTCTATCCGGCAGGCAAACAACCCAAAGTACACGACCGACTGGACCACAGTCACAGACCATTCGATCTCGAGCACAGTCCGAATGTCGTTGGTAATCGCATCAGGGCCCCATACGAGAACCTCACTCAGACGCCTCGTCATATTCCCTATGGGGGCCAGCCCTGGAAATAGTACACCCCACATCACAGCGGTGACCAAGAGAGCAGAGAATATCGCTTCCAGTAGCGCCATCCCGATGAGCCGGAGATACAAGTTGCGTGTAAGAGAGGAGATTGAACCCCTCTTCCCATAAAACTGGACGCCATGGACAACGAGATGTCGCCAAGCAATCCCTGCAATGGTATATAGGTGCAAGTCTCGGACTTGAGACAGGACAGGACGCACCAGCGCAAACGATCGTCGCAGCTGTCAGCAAAAGCGGGGGTATCGTGACGAGAAAGATGGCAGCAACGGTAGGATAAGTAGCAGGTCGACAACCAAAACCATAAAATAGATCGAATCGACGAGGTTGAACGATCAGGTCTACCAAATATACTGTGTTTGAGTAGAGGCGACTAAAAGGTTCGGAGTAAACGTACGCAGAGCAGTATACATGACAGGTAGTCCGAAGCACATTAAACACTCGAATATAATACGTCGTCGTTTCGCTTGAGGTGTGGAGGTTTGACAAACAGAAGCCAGACGTTCAAGATGGATACAGATTGAGAGGCATGCCGCAGGCAGTGCAATACGCGAACTGGTAATGAAACTCGTTGCTTCGGAGAGTCCACAAATTAGAAGAAGAGGTGGGCAGTAAAGATCAACTTACAAATGTCACACCACACCGATGCTGCGATGTCAGCATCCTCGACCCAAATCAAGGCATCGACCGCGTATGTTAAATTCGTAACCGAAAGCCATATTCCAATGGCCACAGCAGCGATGTTGCGAACATGGATATACCAGATCAAAGGCACAAGGGTCAATGCTGCAGAAATGAAAGACAGTATCGGAATTTCTGGATGCATCGCGACAATACAAGGAACAAAAAAACGAAGGGGGTATTGAAATGTGGCAGCTTCCCTCGCATCGGAGAATCATACTTAAATCCTCACCCCCGCGCAGCTTGAGTGAGGTTCAACATGGGGCCGGGATACAAAGTAGCACCACAAGATTGATTGCGCGACAGCCCCTTCCGGACTGACAAACTCACTTCCACGAAAAGTACAAGAGCGGACGCCATCGTTCTCCGACAGCCTCAACAATGCTACAGTCCGAGGGACAGGAGTAAGTCCAAGAATGGCAGGTATGAAAGTAATCACCTGATATGGTAGGCACAAACAATCCCACGGATTCCCAATTCCCCCAGAACTAGAAGCCCGATTTGTCGGCGAAATGGATACTAGTACTGATACACTCTTGAACGAATATGATGACAGCCCTGGAAAGATACAGTGAAAGGGGTGGATAGGAAGGTCCGGGAGGGTGCATGTTGGTGGGGTGTAAGGATCTGCAGCTGGGAAACTAGGACAATGATGCATGTGTGCGGGGAGTATATATTGATCCTGCAAGAAGATAAGCGACTACACGGCGGAGTGGGAGCGTCGCAAGATCGCCGATACGTAAAACAAGACCAAGGCCTGGGATGTGAAGGTAACGGGAAGAATGGACGGAAGACTTGGGCTGGAATGTGGCAACCTCAGGTATAGTCTCGAGTTTTATTGAAGTGCGGGGACGACCCATCTTCGGCGAAGATCGAGGGGACCGGCAAACGTTACCCCGACAATGCACCACGACCCAAGTAGGAAGGATCGGGGATAGTTGTGCGATCAATGCCGAGGCAAACGTGGAAATTTGGGCCATGAATCTGTAGAAAGCGGGCCTGTCGGCACGAATCTCCATTCGTTCTAAAAGGGCCTCGACGTTTTGTTCCAGTTTCATCAACCTTCCTTCTACAAAAGCTTTTGAAACCTCTGCCTTCTTCTCCTGCCTACGCACCGCTATCTCCATCATTTCGATAGCGTCCTCCACATGGTCGTACATATCCGAATTGAAAGATTTGGACTGTTTTCGTAAAGACTTGAGCTCGGCTTCGAGCTGTGCGACCCTGTCTAACAACGCCTCCGTTTTCTTTGTATCCGATGGAGGGTAGTGAATGACGGTGTGCAAGTCCGTGGTCCTTTCCCGGAGACGTTGAATGGCATGCTTCCACGGACGCATTCCGGTTGCCAAGACGAAAAGGGATAAACTGAACCACGACATGGTCGATGGGCCAGAGAAGGAGACCACGACCGTGCGGAGGAGTGTAGCGCCAAGGAAAGGAGACAGGACGGATAAGGTGAGATAAAAGATCTCGAGTGCGTGCAGTTCAGACGAAGCGGCATGATGATACTTGTTCGCAGCGGAAGTATAATCTTGTGGTAGGGTACGAAGTGCGCGGCGTGGTCTTGATGCTAGGTAAAGGCTCCAGGGGACTGAGAGATTCTCGTTTTCCAGAGGAAAGACGATGACGACAAGGAGACGCACCTTCAATGACTTGGTGGAGGTAAAAGACGAGGAGAAGGATAAGGAGGATATTTTTGACGTAATCGCTCCCAGTCAGCCAGTTTACGATTGGGGAGAGCAGGGCGAGGGCCACCGAGAGGTCGAATTCATACCAGGCAGGCTCATTGACGCCATCGGACAATTCTGTTTCAGTTGGCACTTTTAGTCCACCAGAAAACTGGGCTATGGGTGGTGGTGGTGGTGGTGGTGGTGGTGGTGGTGGTGGGAGGGTCGATCCGGATGCAACATGGCTATCTGATTCTTCGGCGGCAGAGTCGACCTCGGAAGGGAACTGTTCGGAGTGGGAAGAGAGACCTTCTCCGGTGGCGGAGATGGGTTGCTCGACCGTATGGCCTGCACTGTCGCTGAAATACTCGGTGTCGGTTATAGAAGGAGATTTGAGGTGGCCACGTCGCCTCCGTCGTATGGCTGAGCCGTTCATTCGTTCGCGTCGGACGACCGACCGTTGCAAGGAGATGGTGGTCGCACAGAAAATCAGGGGGGGATCTAATAGTATTTCTAGTCGGAGTTTGAATAATGCATGTGTTTATCTCTGCAATGCTTCGGTTTGCAATTGAAGACGGGGTGACATCTCGACGTTCTTGGTATGCAGACTTGACGCTCGGATAGGCTTACATCCATCCTCTGTATTTCCTCACAAGCAGGTCGCGATCTTGAGATGGAAGACAATTCTGGCAACTTGAGATACAAAAAGTTCACGGGGTATACGATATGAACAGAATCAGGGGCCAATTAGAGTAACACGCAGCCTTATCGGAACTGCCAGCTGATAGGCTTACAAGGTTCAAATTTCAGGACTGTCGGCGTCACTTGATGTAGTCCTACCAACCGGAGGTCGGATGTCTATCTCCTGGCACCTGGCATATCATCGAGAAAGTCTTGCATCTCGGTATTCTGTAACCGCCTCCGTCGGCAAGGGTGGCGCCTCAACATCACGGTTTGTGGAGAAGCGTGATAAATGATCTCGTTTTCTCCAAACGTTGAGCCTCACAAGGTCACCCTTGGCGATCCGTGGAACATAGACCTTTCATTCGTCCCTTTGGAGCCGTCGGCTTCGTTCTAACACTATACTTTAGGCCTATCGGACAAAAAACGGAGCGAACGCCGGAAAGAATCAGTGACTTGCTCGTCTGCTATACATGTGGCAGCGATCAATGCCGGCTTTCACGTAGCTCATCTGTTCGAGCGATTCGTCCCATTCGATCATCTGTACGCGACCATTTTATTGCAAAGCGGGTTGCTGCTGAGAAGTGATATGTACCAGCTCGTCCTCCTACGTCTGGAGTCGTCGCTTTTCCAAAAACGCAGATAGATAGATCGACCTCAGGCTCTTTGACCTCTTCTCCTAAACACGCTATGACCCAGCAACGACCCAACCAAACCGCCATTGCTATCACCCAAACAAACTCACACCGTCCGAATCTATATGGGGTCCTCCGCATACCGATGCGTTGGCGCTTGGATGGTGCATCACGTGACGCAAGTAGTGGGGTCTATAACTTTAAGTGCCGTAATCGCTAATTGGGCCTAATAAGACTTTTAGGTTTGCATTTATGATCGTGTGGCACTGTGAATGCCGCAGTTGGTGGCAAGCCAGTTGCTGCTCACTCTTTGGAAGTATTCAAGCCCGCTTGCATTGTGGGTTGGATATAGCAAGCCCACAATGGTGGCATGCTCTATCGGCGACTCGTTTTTAAAAGAGATCACGACACGGACAAAGCATCGATTGGCAACTTCCGTCCTTTGTTTGTGGCCAATAAAGACATGCCCAAAACCTGACAAGTTTCCCTGAGGTTTGTTTGTTTGTTTCCTCCCCACACCATGGACCCCGTGAATGTCAATCCTACTTATCCTCTTTTCTCTGTGTTTGCCTTCTTCAGTTCCTTTGTCGTTCTCATCCCTCTCCCATGGCATATTCAGGCCTGGAACGTTGGCACTTGCGCCTACATCATCTGGGCGTCGGTTGCTTGCCTCTTCGAGTTTATTAATTCGGTCGTCTGGAGGAACAGCGCTTTGAACCTGGCTCCCGTGTGGTGTGACATTTGTGTGTCCATTCAATTATCCACTCTGCATTTTCTCATACCTTCTCAGCCTCAAAGATTCTTCTCGGTGCTGGCGTAGGTATTCCCGCGGCTGGACTTTGCATCAGCAGACGGCTGTACGTTATTTCTGCCATCAAGTCGACAGTCGTCACCCGTCAGGATGCACGTCCTATTTATTAGTATGCCCTATTGCGGATAATAATCGTTCACGCAGAAACGTCGAGCCATGATTCTTGATTCACTTATCGCTTTCGGAATCCCAATTCTCGTCATGGCGCTACGTGAGTTCTTTTATACCCTCCAGAACATTGAGTTGCTGATCATTGCCTTGTAGATTACGTCATACAGGGTCTGTACAAAGCCGAGATGGAGATGATGCCCATTCCTGATCTTCCAAACAGGCCATCGCTTCGACATCTTGGAGGATGTCGGCTGTTATCCTGTCATCTACAATACGCTCTTGACTTACTTCCTCGTGTTCATGTGGCCCACTCTGCTAGGCTGCATCTCATTCGTATTCTCAGGTGAGCTCGCAATGGATGACTTACTACAGCCTACTTAGCAATAGTTAGCTTTGACGTTGCGCGCCTTTTACAAGCACCGATTGGAGTTCTGTCAATTTCTGTCGACCCACCGCTCATTGAGCATGAATCGGTACATTCGCTTGATGATGCTAGCTATCTCAGAAATGCTATGCACAGTTCCTATCAGCATATACAGCATCTACATTGCCAACAAAGGTGTCCCGCTTCAACCGTGGATATCCTGGGCTGACACGCATTACGATTTTTCGTACGTCGGACAAATCCCCGCCGTCGAGTGGATGAGCAATCCCAATTTTCGTATCGCGGTGGAACTGACGCGTTGGTTGTTCCCTGCTTCTGCGCTCGTGTTCTTCATGTTGTTTGGCTTTGGGACTGAGGCTCGCAAACATTACCGCGCCGCCTTCTTGCGTGTCGTCAAGTTCTTCGGGTACAGACCTGTATCTGAAATACCTCCTCATATGCAACGAAAGTTTGTCGTCTCTGTATATCATACTTTCGTGTTACTAAGCTGTCCTTTCGTCAGGTGCAAGGCGGGCCTCGACAAAACTATTTCCGTCGGATCGTTGCCTCTATACGTTCCTACCACCTCTCCACACGGAATCAAATCTACCGGCCCATTCGTGTCTTCCGCGATGAAATGCTCTGACATCGACGTCGAAATGGCGGCTGGTTGTTCCTCGCCATCTCTTCCCGGTTATTCACAAGACCAGCAGCCATCCACCACGGCTACATGCACTGGAAGTGACGTTGACGAAAGCGGGATTGTCGAGACGGGTTCAACTCCCGTTACCATCCACTCCACTGACTGCGATACCGTCCCAGCATATCATCGCCCTTTCAGCCTACCCAGCGTCTATCCAGCTCCGCACCGCGCGCTGCAGGAAGTACGAGCGTTGGATAACGTTCGCATCACAGTGCAAAGCCAGTACTCCACCGCCGTTTGATGCAATGCTCTCATCTCGTAGCCGTTCGTAAATTTCTTTTTTTTCGGTGACCCTACATAGAAACATCCACATGCATACCTTTGATTCATTGTACAAACATCCTTACTCACACATATGCCTCTGCGATGCCATTATATATTTCCATAATTGTCTAGAAATGAAGGCTCGAGAAGGACATGAAGCGAGGTTGCTCTATTGACTCAACTTCGCTTCCAGCATTCGCGGTGTGGTGGGACCAGCCAGATTTACGCTAGAGATTTCGAAGTTCTGAATGGACAGGGAAAGTTTACCTACCCATGTCAGAATCATGTATGGAACCAGCGTCAGGTCAGAACCTGGGCACTCGTACTGTCGAAAGAGTGAGACGTTCCTGGATGATACAACATTTTTTAAAAACGTATGGATTGTTAAAGCACAAATGGAATAGTCACCCCGTCGTACCCCAGCAAATCATCAAGGAAATCTTGCATCTCGCTCTTCGGATCCTTCCTCGAGTCATCATCTGTAGACAAAGGCGGCGCCTCGACAATATCATTTTCTTCAACAGGCTGAGCAATCGAGCCCAAACGGAAACGGGGCGAAACACCGACTTTTCTTTCGCTCCTTGGGAGCCATCGGCTTCGTTCTGAGCGTACTCGTCTTTGCTCTAAACCTTTCCTTCAGGTCTAATCGCACAAAGAAAAAAAAATGGAGCGGACGGAAAAAAAATCATTTCATTGAACGCGTTTCGTCTGGTGTGACGAGCACAGACGACGAACCTCGATTAGCCTCGGCCACGGCTTTCTCGCGACTCATCCGTTCGAACGATTCGTCCCATTCGATCGTCTGTACGCGACCCTTTTTCGGTTGCAAAACAGGTCGCCGCTGGGAAGTGATATGTGCCAGCGAATCATCTATCTCGTCCTCGTCGTCCTCCCGCGCGTCTACTAGCACGCCAGAAAAACGAAAGCGCTAGCACCTGATCCGCATCTTCATCCGACCGTCGTTGCTTTTCCAAAAACGCAGATAGATCGACCTCGGGCTCTTTGATCTCCTCTCCTATATAAAAAACACGTCGTGAACCCCCACGATTGACATGACAAACCGACCCCCCCAACCACAACCGCCCATTTGCCTATCGTCCAAACAAACACGTACCGTCCGAATCCAGCTGGGGTTCCTCCTCCGTATACCGATCTGCGTTGGACGCGAGTTGGCGCTTAGAGTACCTCTGACGGATCTCTTCGGCTTCTTCGAGGTCGAGGTCTTCCGGTTTTTCGCCATATTTAGGACGAGTCGTTTCGTGAACTCGGCAGGGCGCCCGAATGAATGACCTCGTCCGCGAGCGCGGAGGTATTTACCGAGGCCGCCTCTCGATTTGCCTCTGCCTCTACCGCGTCCGCGAGGCTGGCTCTCTGAGGCAGTGGAAGGACTGGCATCCGCCATTGCGTCGAGGTGATTTCAAGTGTCGGTGGGTGATCATAATGCTTATTACACAGGCTGGGGCACACGAGACATAAACTTGAACTACGCTGTGAGTGGCTGTAATCCCACGGTGCCCATCATTGTGATCCAACACCTCCCAAGCTTATCAGTCGTGCTTCACTCGCCTCTCAGCTTTCCTACTCACTCCCGCAATGAAGGTATTCAAGAAGCAGATCGGACGCCTTAGATCCCGCTCCGCTAGTAGAGACTCGTCTCCAGCGCCTGCCCAAAGTTCCGACATACCCAACATACAATCCAGCGCAATCCCCAGCGACTCGCACACTCACCTGACTCAAGCCAAAGACACTGGTGCTGTCGCTCCTGAGACACAGACCATGGATTCAGATACACCGGCGGAACAGGTCACAGACCTTGTCTCTCTTGAGCCACACTCCGACAACTCGAGCGTTCCCGGAGCCCAGCCGAAAGCTTCAAATGTTGCCAACTTCATGCAACACGTGGACACAGACCTCATGAAGAAATTTGGACGGTTTAGAATCCTCGTTATTGACAGGGCAAATGAGGGAAGACGACCATCCTTCAGAAAATCTGCAGCTTGACGGAAGATCCGGAGATCTACAACGATCAAGGGGAAAAGGTACGGTTTACGTGGCTGGGATTTACTGTGTGCTAATTCCATTGGTGTGCGATCAGATCGATCTTGTGATCGAGGGGTCCAGGGAGGTGAGCGTCGTTGCTGCCATCTCGTCATCGTGCCTTCGCAACCCACCTCATTTTCCATAGCGTGGCTTGCACGACGTCGATTATGAGATGGTATTCAAAAGCAACGAGAAATTCGTTTTCCATGACTCCTGGTTTCGAGGCTGGATGCGAGGATGAGTTTGAGAAGATGATGGACTTCATCACCGAGCTCGCAAATACAACTTTGCTCAGGAAGTGGATTCATGCCATATGGTGAGTGGGTACATCGTGTTGGATTGCGACTACCATATTAATATGAGCAGGTACTCAATGGATCAATTCCATCGTGCTGTCAGTGTCGCAGATGCTTTCTGAGCTCATTGGTTGCCTGCTAGTGCCAGTTGTGGTGCTATTTACATAAGTCATACATACAAATCAGCATGACAGTAATGGATTCATTTCATGTCTACTGTTATTCTTTTACTCTCAGAAAGTAAGCTATATGATATGGAGTGTGGCTGATAGACTGTCATTTCTTTTCATATAACATGATAGGGGGTAAGCAGTTTGACATACATATGTATGAAGAATAAGACTGAGGATCACATACATATCAATGCATGCAATGATTGTGATTGTTGGATATACAGTGACTCACAAAATTGTCCCAATGTTTTGCACTTTTTGATTGTTCATTAAAGAGCTCTTAGGCATAAACAAATATAAACAAAGTGTTGGTGTATAAATGGAAGTGGTTACTCAGGGCTAAGTGCTGGTATTATGTAATTCAGATTGGTAACCATGGAGATATATGCAATTCAAAACTAATACTCATTGGGACAATTACAGTGACTCCAAAAACTGTTCCAATGTTTTGTAGTTTTGGAGTGTATGTGGAATAGCAGTTGTAGGCGTGGGAACCCCGCTTAGCATTGGTGGGAGCATATGACGTACCAACCCCTGGCTACCTG
>JBBPMQ010000165.1:0-38629 GCA_038090375.1 Boletus rubroflammeus | reverse complement strand
AGGAACCACAACCGCGCGGGGGGGGACGAGACCCCCCCCCCCCCCCCCCCCCCTCCTCCAATTCTCTCAATAGGTGCTGGGACACACTTGTATGAGGTTTGCTATATCAAGATGAAAACCGGGATTCGCGTATCGCGAAAAAAAAAAAAAAGACGGAATCGTCATTGACAAGACAAGATGCGATTGTATATCGGTGTTGTATAATACGTATGAGGTGAGTAACCATAGGAGGTCATGGTAATGACGCGACAAGGTTAACGCTTGACCCAGGCGTACTGTCGGTGACCGAGTTAGCAGACCGCGCAAGGCACACCAGAATGAAGATTGGGAATGAGACCAAAAAAAAACATACCGCCTTCCGTGCCTTGGCCAGGCCAGTCTTTTTTCGCTCGACCATACGAGGATCTCTCTTCATCAAGTTGGCTAAACACACCAACGGCATTAATAAAGCACTGTGCAAACCGAGTGATGTGGAAAACAATGTACCTTTCCTCAAAATGGGCCCTACTTCTGGTACATGAGAAGCACACGCTCTGGATATTGCGAGCGCGAGAGCACCACTTTGACCAGATGTACCACCGCCACGAACGAGAGCGAACACGTTGAAGACCCCAAGAAGACCGGTAAGCTTCAGTGGACGAATAACAGCTTCGCGATCGGCAGGTAGAGGGAAGTACTCTGAGATAGGGGCGGCGTTGATCAAGACCGCAGTTGTTGGCGGAGAGGGAACCTTGACCGAGGGAGAGAGAAGGGTAGAAACAGTCGTCGTCGCCGGTTCGTCCTCTGAAACATTCGACTCTTGAACCTCGTCCCGCGCCTTGATCATCCACACCCTCGCTGTACTGGTCTTTCTGCTGCCCACGGTATAACTCCTCCCATGCGCGTCCAACTTTGCCCGCTTGCCCATCATCGCCTGCTTCAAGATTCGTCTCTCGCGTGCTTCTACTTGTTTGGTGCTTTCGAATGAGCTTATGAGTTCCCCAATGGACTGCTCTAACTCGGTGATACCCGCTGTCCCCGCAATGCGGTGGTATAGTTCGAGTTCTTTGAGCAATAGGATCAATTGGCTGTACATCCCCGCACTCATATTGACATTGAGTTCTGCGCCCATGTCCGCTCTGTCCGCCCAAGCTGGTTGTGCGGGCGGTAGCGCATCGAGGGCAAACTTGGGGAGGGGATGTAATTGGAGAGATTTCAGGGTAGCCCTTGTTGAATTAATGGCGTCTTGAAGGCCCGCGATGGCTTCGTAGTAGTCGGACCGCGTCGTGTAAAAGGTCGGTGTGGGTGGTCTCTGACGAGCGCGTTGGGGGAAGTACTCGGGGTCGTTGAGGGGGTCATAGTCATCGCCCTCCTCCTCGAGGGATGCAGGGGGTACGAAAGGTTTTGCGATGCGGGTGGGAGTGGAGGTGGCGAAAGTTCGGAGAGGGACATGGTGAGGACGGCAGAGGTTGAGTGCGGAGAGGACGAGCCTCGCAGCGCCGAGTCGCGTCGCCATCCAACAAAATTTCTCGGACGAGGAGGTAGTGTTTAGGGTCCGCCGCAACTCGAACTGAACAGAGTGGTCTGGGGTCTCCGAGGGTTGACATGATCTCTACTACAAACTTGACAACAAAAAATGTTTTCTACTGGACGACAACCTGAAAGGGTCGACGTATCCCCATACAGGCCTTGGGGGATCAATGAGGCATCCCCTTGCATAATGAAATGCTCGGAGATTGGACCCCCAGAACGTCAGACTGTGTGCGCACTGCGCACTAAGTGCGCTATCTTTTCACCACTTGCAAAACGAGTAGTGGTGTTCCCTGATGGGCCAACTGCAGGATTCGTTTTAGAACCGCCCTGAGGAGGCTATGTTCCGCACTAACGTTGAAATGCGTTTCTAGTAGCCCGAGCGGCCGCTGCCAGCTACTATATGTACCACCACCAAGATTAAAGAAGTTGGCTGTGTGTCTGCCATTGCGAATATATACTTGCAAGGCGAATGGGTCAATGAGATTACCCTGTTGAACTGCAAGCTGAATCTCGTTGGCAAGGCTGTGGTCGAAGCATCATCCCGTCAATTAGATGTGGGTATCGATTGAACAACCAGCGCAAAGCGGTGACAGTATTGGAACGTACAGACATGTTCGATGAGCCATTGACAGGATCGGGATGGCATATCTGACATGGGACTGCAGGCGGATATCTCGATCGATCCGAGGGGCGTCTTGGCTTACTGACTGTCAGATAAATTATGGTCAGGGCTGGCGAAGAGTTCTGTTGTATTGATTATGCCGTCTCGTACAAAGTAAAATATTGTTGAAAACGTTGACATGCATAGCCCTCGCCGATTCAGATGTAGTATGGACCTGGCCAGTGCTGACGCGGAACCAAACACCCTCCTCAGCGTAACCCTCCAAAGCCTCTCACCGTCGACAGCTCTCTCATCGAGGGTCCATTATTGTCGTCTTCTGACTTGACTTTTTTTTTCTTCGTTTAATTGCTTGGCAGCTTGGGCGTCAAAAGCCAGTCTTCCTGATGGCACTCTGCGCATCTTCAGGTCGTAATACTAATTGGACCTGGCTTCGTCCATCTCCGCGCTCACTTCTCACTCTGACGCTCGTATTCTCGCTCCTCTTGTCCTCAACTCATGCGCAGTGTAAGATTTGTCTGGCTCTCCATCAAAGCAGGACGCTGAACGACGACTCCATCCAAAACTAGACTTTGTCATTAATCAACCCAGTGCATCCACCTCGTGGGCCAATGGCTCACCATACCCTATCTCGTGGACCAAGGGTCTGCTCGACGGGATAGATGCCTTTGACGTCGAGCTCACAAGGCTCAACGAAGATGGCCTCTACTACGTTGTTCATAACGGTAAGCCATCGGATCTCAAACCGATGTGATCCGATCCCTCCCCCCCTCCACATTGACCGACCGATTGCTTCTAGTACCCGCGACGTATACCACGCTCAACGTTCTCCTTCAAGACGTCCCAGAAGGCGACGACTACTTTCTCCTCTGCCTCAATTCGACGCATAGCCTCATTTACGGCATGTCTGCCCGATTCACCGTCACAAATTCTTCATCGTCGCAGTCGAATCCCAGCCCCGATGCGTCGGCTCCGACAGTGACGGTTTCTGGAGCTCCCAATCCTCTGAAACAATTTGCTTCCACCCTCCAGCCAGTCGCGAATGGTGCAAGTAGTCTCATCTTTGGCGATTCGCCAAACGCGAGAGCCCTCGGCTTTGGAGGCATCCTCGCGCTATGCGCTGCATTCTTGGGCGGGGTCATGACGCTCTCTTGACAAGCTAGATGTGGATATATTCCCTTTTTTTCCTCCTTGCTTTCATTTCATATAGACAATCCAAACGAGCGGTTCGCAATCGTGCTTGTATTATGGACTGGGACCGTCTTGCTTCAACTTTTTCCTGCTTTTGTACATCGTGCATAGCCTACCCTTTTAATTATACCCGTCTGCTAATCCCTCATTCGGTGATACCAAAGGATAGATAATCATGGGCTTTACACGTGAAATGACAACTGTCTGGATTTACTGCAGGTTATTTCGGATTATCCTACTATGAGCGGGGGCGATTGTAAGTAATCATCTACCTTTCATAGGTCAAACCGCGATGAGGAAAGGGTCCCTGGTCAAAAGGGTCGGGGTGGGCATGCCACCGTCGGATTCTATATGGAGTCCAGGGGGGGAGGAGGCTCTGAACCTGCCAAGTTAAAGTTGAGCGAGGCTGTACATCCACATTGCACAGGAGTTCCTCAGTGGCGTCCACATGCCACTCATTTCTTCGCTGTATGCTGTCAAGCTACAAGGGATTTAAAATGAGTGCCATGTCACCCAGATCCGTCCACATAGCCTCGACCCCCTACCTGTCAAACTTGGAGCTTCCAAACCATCCCCTCCCTTCCCCTTCACCTTCGACGCTGATCGCCAGAAAAAGAACGACGTTTAGGTCGACTCGACGAAAAGTGGGGGGGGAGGGTAACGAAAGCAAAGACTCGGACGAGTTCAAGAGGCGCCTCGACTGAATATACTTGTCACTATCTGTATTCGTTTGAACGGGATCAGGTCACGGAAATGAATAAAAAAGATTCAATACTTCCACGCCAACGAGCCCGATCTTTGTGTTGTGGCCCCTTGGTAACCCAGTCTGACGCGATTCACAACTTTGAGGGTAAAACAGCAGTCAGGTCAAATGAGACCGAGCGTCGAGCCCGATTCGGACCCTTCCCGATGGACCTCTTCCAGGCTTTTTTTCGATCTGGGGAGGGGGGGGGGAGAACGCGCTTGGCAGGTTCGCAATCCGACGGGTCAATGCGAGGGACGTGCAAGTATATCCCTTATCTCAACCCTATCTGCTTTAGATGTTTGATCGCGGACTATGATTTTGAATGTGGGCGTTAAAGAATTGGAAAAAGAGAAGAAGAAGGAGAGAAAAAAAAAAGGGGGGGGGGGGACCCTTTGGTTGTTGAGCTGGTCCACTCCGCGGACGGGCTACCCTGAAAAAAAAAATCGTAAGGCCCTGTCAATCGCGGTCGGGTGCCAGTGCATCGCATGGGGGCCCCTGAGACTCGGGCCCCGACCGGCTTTCTGTCTGGATGCGAGTTGGCCGACGAACGTGTTCATATAGGGAAATCGAGGAACGCCGCCAAGCGTGCAGCGAGCATATCAAATGAAAGATAAGCATGAAGAGTCTTATATATATATATATAAAACATGGCGACGCGGGTGCAAACTACGAGCATGATGGGACGAGCTGTGCAGTATGCCACCGTTCAGAATACCATCTTATCGTGCGTGTGAATACTTGGGAAGAAAAATCTCCGCAATTGTGGAGATAACCACATGGTTGTAGATTCGATCAGATATGCGGCCATGGATGCCGTAGGAAGGACGTATCTATGATGCGGCGGCCCGACTTGTTGACGTGACAGGGGGGGTTCCAAGGTATACGTGCAAAACGGGTCAGAAGCAGTCAACGCATCCTTGGGGGCGGGGGCCTTTACAGAAGGAGGTAACTCGCTCGTCTTCTGATCTTTGCAGTACAGCAGACGATGTACGGCACGACAAGATGTAACAATCGCGGATTTTCCCGGACTCTGGGAATATGAACCCTTGGTTGTCCTAAACTCGGCAGTTCCGCGTCGACTCCGACTCGAAATCATGCAGCGAGTTCATGCCAACGACCTTGGTGACGCGGTTCGATTTCTATCGTTAGCTCGTTCGAATATGGTTCAAACTTAACTTTGTACGTGCCTGCATGCGCATCAATGTGCCGCGTGTACGACATCCTTTGCTCCACCTGTGATTACCGATCCATCCAATGGCGTTTGGTGATTCGGATGCCCACATGGCAAGCTCGCAGGCGTAGTGGGGCGCTGAAAATGGAGGGGGAACGGCCTTCCTTGTGCTTCCTTTTGGCAAATTTCAACGGAACCCGCGCTGATTGTGAGTTAACATAGAGCGTGAGTTGGAATTTCGTCAGCCGCCCGTCGGGCGGGTTGGGGTGTGACATTTGTCTTTCGAGTTCGTTGTCAATCCAACCACGCTCATGCTGCCATGGTGAAGGAGCCAAGATCTTTTTTTTTTTTCTCTCACCGTAACAGAAACCGACGGGTCATGAGAAGACTTTGAAATCGCTATCGTGGCGCTCGACGCCAACAGAATTTCCTGAGATTGATGTAGAGAGATTAAAAACGTTCAGCCGCCATTCAAAATCCACGCTAGTCCCGCCATCCAGATAACTCACCTAGGTGCGGTCCGCCGTTTCAGCATTTCCAGAAGAAGAAAATTTGGGCGTGTTTGCCTGGACCAGGTAGCGATAAGACCGCATGTGATCAGGTACTTTGATGCGGATTGGTGGTTCCAGAAGTTCTTGATATTCTTGAACGCCAATGGTGGGGGAGTGGCCGACCGCGGCGTTTGGTGACTTGATGATCACGGCCGACAAGATGGGTCACGCAAAGCCGTAGGATTCATTGTCATGCGACGGTTCAAACGTTCATTTCATTCCCGTCGCAATAACTTGTGAATAGTAAACAATTATCTGGTTACGGCGACCGCGGGGATGGCTCCTGGCACTAGACATGGTTACGTACCACGACCACAGAGCGCTGACGCTGGCGGAAAAAAAAAAAAAGATAATTAGTAGTTTGTGGCACCTACCCAGAGAGAGGAGGCAGTGGCTCAGTGCTTAGTCATCATCGCTCACCTTGGGGGGCACAGAGACAGCGAGTTTCTCCAATCCCAACTTCCTCCATTTTCTACGTCTTTGAAGATGGTGTCTACGCATACCAGCCACGAGGGTTCACAAGAGCCAGCCCCGATAACGCCAGGAGGGACGTATTCGATACAAGTAAGTACAACCAAATTTTCTGTTCCTTTTTTTTTTTTTCCACACCCCTCGAGGCCACGCAAGCAACCCCACTGTATCGTTTTGCTGACTCATCACACTGGCAGATGGTCACGGTCGGATGTAAGATCTACATTCGTAGACCGACCCCGGATGGTGGCGAAGAAGAACGTCTCGCAGAAATACTTTCTATCCGTGACAAGCCCGTGAATCCGTATGCCGTCGCTGCTGCTGCCGCTGCTGGCCGACGCGCCACGCGAGGGAGCGTCAAGGAAGAAGAACCCGAACCCAAACTCGAAGATAAATGGGAATTCTTTGTCCATTGGGACCAGTTCAACAAACGCTTGGACGAGTGGGTCACCGGTTCCCGGCTCGTCCTCAGTCGTGATCTGGAATGGCCCCGTCCTAAGCCGCCACCCGGCAAGAAAGCCGGACCTGGGACACAAAAGGCACCTGGAAAGGTTCCTCGCTCACAATCGCTTCTCAAAAAAGCAACCGCTAATGCGGCTGCCGCCGCTTCCCCAACGCCCGCTTCAACGCCAGGACCAGGCACAGGACGTGCCGGGTATACGTCACCGTCTCCCGCGCCGTCGCTCAAGCGCAAGACGCTTCACGAAGAGCAAGAGGAAGAGGAAGAGGAAGAACCCGAGGACGAAGACCTCGATGCCGAAGGCGAGATGGACGTCGACGCAGAGGGTGAAGCCGAAAGCGACACCTTTGAGCTCAGCGTCAACGGCACTCCACCCGAACCTCCCCAACATGTCTCTGCGTTCAGTAAAGAGCAAGAGATCGAGAAACTTCGCACCTCCGGCTCCATGACACAGTCCATCTCGGAAATCGCGCGTGTGAAAAACCTCAATCGGCTCCAAATCGGTAAACACGAAGTCGATGCGTGGTACTTTAGCCCCTACCCAAAGGAGTACGCACATCTGCCGGTCCTATACATTTGCGAATTCTGCCTATCATATTTCCCATCCTCGATGATGTTATCCCGGCATCGCCGCCGTTGTACCTTGCTTCATCCCCCGGGTAACGAAATATATCGACATGAGGACATATCCTTTTTTGAACTGGACGGCAAACGCCAGTTGACATGGTGCAGAAACCTCAGTCTGCTATCAAAATGCTTTCTGGATCAGTAAGTGTCATTTCCGCGGCGCCCGACGGTCTACCCTTGACGCTCATGCTAAAAATTTACAGTAAAACTTTGTACTACGATGTAACCCCCTTCATGTATTATGTCATGGTGAGTAACAACCTGTGCGGCCTTGTTCCCCCCTCTACCACCTCTAATCACCGACGAGTCTCGTAGACCCAGCGAGACTCTTCTGGCTGTCATCTCATCGGCTATTTTTCCAAGGAGAAGGAATCTGCAGAGAATTACAACGTTGCATGCATTCTAACGCTTCCGCAACATCAACGTCATGGCCACGGCAAAGTGCTGATCGAATTCTCTTACGAACTTAGCAAGAAGGAAGGGAAGCTTGGCAGTCCTGAGAAGCCGCTCAGTGATCTGGGGCTCCTCGGGTACAGGGCATATTGGGCCGAGGTCATTGTGGAACTTCTCCTCAGTGCAACCGACGAGCTTAGCGTCGATGATATCGCCCAGAAGACATCCATCACACACGCGGATATCATGAATACGTGAGTAGATTCCATTCTATCCCCCCCCTTCCCCTTCCTAGATGTGCAGATGCGCGGCAGATGGAAGACCCTTGGGATCTGACGCCGTGAAATCTAGGTGCACGACGTTACAATTGTTCAGGCATTGGAAAGGCCAACACATAATTTGTCTGTCGGACGCCGTGCTTGAGAAGCACGAAAAAGTACGCAACAAACGTAGACGACGGATACACCCTGAGCATCTCATTTGGAAACCTCCTGTTTTCACTCGGGATCAGCTCCGGTTTTATTGATGGGATAAGTTCGTGTTCATGTTCGTGTACTTTTTTATCTTATTTTAATTCCTTTTTCTCTTTGTTCGTTTTTTTTTCTGGTGAATTCATTTGACGATACCTGCGTGTTATCGTTGTAGCTCTAGTCTGTTCTGTTTGAAATCCATCACGGCGTATGCTGTCATACCAAAATATTGTAACATCTACACGTTGTCTCTTTGTGACATGCCCTTTTAAGTCCTCTCTTTCTTCCCCCCCCCGTTGGCAATCAAAGTTTGAAATCAGTCCCAAGTATGACCCAGCTCGTCCTCCCGTGCACTCTGAACCCGCCTTCTCAACATGATATCCTCACTACCCTCACTCTCCGTGAACGTGGGCAACGGCATACGCGGAGTGAGCGGCGACGGCGGCATAGACACCGCAGGCGAAAAAACCCCCTCGCCTGCCAACCGTAAATCCTCCTCTCCCGTAAAGTAGTACGCTTCCGGTGACGCGTCGACTCGCATCTGGTTTCGGGTTTGGGTTTGAATTACCCGTGCGTGCATGTTGGTAGTGGACGCCATGACAGTCTTGGACACACAGCCGTGCCCGTCTTCATCTCTGTCCGTCTCTCTCTCTACCGAGTCCTCCTCGGACACGAGGCCGCCGACGCCAATGCCGTGCAACAAGGATGAAGACGTGGAGGAAGAGGAAGAGGAGGAAGGACAAGCACACCCCGCGGTCACGGGAACCGCAACGCCGATCTTGTTCCGCGCGTCGCTGGAGCGACTGGTGTCCGCATCGATTGTAGAAGCCTTGACGTCGTCGACGTTTCCGAGCGTGCGTGCGATCACGTACGAGGTCACGTCCTACGTTTTGTTTTTGATTGTGATGAATGAGCATGTGTGCATGCGTCCATGAACCAGGAGGTAAGGGGGGAAAAAAAAGGGGGGGGGGGCGTCAGTAAACAGTAAGGGGAAGAGGGGCGGGGGCGGGGAATAACGATGACATGGCGCGAAAGCCGATAACCCCTACGATAGATGGGGGAATCAAGCGAATGGAAAAAGGTGGAGATATGAAGGTTCAAGAACAAAAAAAAAACACCAGCAAGGTTTAGAAAGGGCAAAAGGAACTTCGGAACGAACCCGCCATAAACAACGCAAAAATAAATTTTTCAAACAAAGCAGGTCGCCGAGGCCCGTCCATTTCGAGGTTCACAACGAACAAAAATAAATAATTTTTTTAAAATTCATCCAATTTACGAAAGAAGCGGGGAATGTGATGCAGATGATAGAGAAATAGAGAGAGGGGAACGTACGAGAAGCGTCAAGAAGACGACAGGCAGGACGAGTATGACTGCCAAGATCCGAAATGTCGACGCCAGGCGACCGACCCATGAATTGGGCTGATAGTACCACAGGTACGCCACGTACGCATCCCAGAGACGACGGGGCAACGACGAGGCGACGTGCCACCCTACCAAAAAGGCGGAAGGCGAGGACGATGACGATGACGACAACGGCGACGATTGAGAAGACAGTGCATCCAAGGACGGGGAGGGTGACGACATCCACGCGCTCATCTTGGCATTAAACGGGGTCGAATGGTGTAATCGTTGTAAATTATCGCTGGTTCGGGTTGGAATTGTTCTTGATGGCCGAGTCCGTACCCGCCTCGGGGCCCTCTCTCTCTCGCCTCTTGGTCAGACTCTTTGTCACTCGTCAATTACGATAGGGCGCAGTGGAGAAAAGTCGGAGACGGGATAGGGCGTACGCCGTAAGCACTTTTTGAAGTTCTGGATGAAAACCAAGACACTGGCGAGAGTGGCTTGCGTAGAAGCTGGTCCGACGGTAGTAAAGAAAGAAAACGAATGTCAGATTTGATAAAAATCACAGAGTTCCGAGACTGAGTGGTTGTCAACTTGAAGGTCTGGTGCTGAGATATGAGACCGGCTGCGACAGGGTTTGACCACGTATTTGACTTATGTAACTCTCAAGTTAAACTCCAATTTCACGGCGACCGCAACGCCAAGAAGCAAAACTCTATGAATGCATTTGTATTTTATATATCCGATAGTACAGAGATGAAGAGTCTTCCAACAGAGAGCTAGGGGAAGTCCATTGGTGTACAGGTAACTGCGACAGATCCTACTTAAGTTGAACAGCAACGACGGAACGAAACAGGCAGAAATTACGACAGCGAGAACATGCCCAGACAAGCAGACCGTGCTGCCGATAGCGTTAGCAAACTTGAAGAAACGAGGACGTGCTGACAAAACAACGAGAACCAAGCTACTAAGGGAACATGATGCTAGAGGGGAACACGATGCCGTCCGGGCGGATCATGATTATTGGTCGACGTTTGGTGATCTGGTTTTCTGGCGGCAAACACCCAAGGACCTCAGTGCACCTCACTTCTACATACGGTGAGGGCTCAGACCCGAAGAAGATGTGGATGGGTTCCGTCTTGTTGAAGTTTTCGCCGTAAACCGTCAGCATCTTGCTGATGTGAGGATTCGGTTTCGCCAAGACACCGCGGGACTGTGCGCAGTTTGTCTTGGGTGCTTCCGCAGCGCGGTCAGGGGGGAGGTATTTTACGACAGCAGGAAATGGCGTGACCGGCTTCGAAGGGATGGGGAACGAGCCAGTTTGCGGTGCGTTCTGATTGTCAAACAAGACAGCCGGAACGTAAAAGTTGTACCGCACTTGGTCTGAAAATAACCCTGTCAGAATGCGAGGAAAAGACGGAACAAGACAAACGGAGTATTACCTGTGCCAACGATTGTCCAGACACTGGTTTCACCGATATCAACTTGCCACAGGGCCCCGGATGATGCACCTGAATCGCTCGAGGAACCCCGGCGACCAGACGATGCCGAGCCCGCGGATGTAGGACGTCTCCGACCCTTGGGGCCGGGATTCTTGACAATTCCACCGGCACTCGACGTAGAGCGCTTACCCTTCTTGACACGGCCGCCGTCGTTGGAGAAATCATTGGACGACGATGGCGAGGCGGGTTCGCTGTTGACCGTGCCGTTGGCTTGGCCAAAGTAGTCAGCACCGTTCGACATCGATGCGGGCGTGGAGACAACGGGAGATCCCGGAAGGACCGGTGACGTCGACCCAAGACTCTGGGGTATATTCCATTGCCGACCTTCAATTGGCCGATAGGTGTTCACTTTCTCACCCATGCATGACAAGAAAGCGCCTGTCTGGCCCGGCGTGCCGGGCTCCGGCATACCCTTGGCGGAGTCGAACACTTCGAACGCAATCTTGTGGAGCTGGGACACAGGGTCACCACAAACCTCACCAGGGGAGCAGTAATGGTCTGCCACGCCTTTGGCGCCCTCCTGAAGGCCCCCACCAACAACAGTGGTTTGGTGGTCCACTTTACGAATGATGAGGACGGGTGAGACGACGCCAGAGACGAGGCACTGCAGCACTACAGTCTGATTGTAGTAGATCGGGATTTGTGAACCGTTGTTTGTGAAAGAGATTGCATTTGGGGGAGGTGAAGGGTAGTCAGGCTGGGGTGGCGGCGGCGGCGGTGCGTCTATACCTCCGGAGGGCTTGTTCACGTCAACGATGTACATAACGAATGGATCCCAGCTTGCAGTGCGAGCAATGAAGGATGGCGTGCTCGACCTCGCACGGCTGTCGATGCCCATCAGGGGTGCACCATCGGATCCCTTGAAAGACGATCCAGAGCCGGAAACACAAAGGTATTTCGTGGACACCGTCTGGGAGCGTAAACGGTGGAACAACGAAATGGTCGAGCCGTGATTGATGCACACTGCCAACAATTCATATCAACCAAACGGGACAAGTGAATTGTCACAGTTTAACGTACGCTCAAGGTTCTTAGCGCTTTGCCTCTTTTTGCTTGGTTTGCTGATGACCTTAATGGGCCGGGAAGGGAAGGTTCCGATGACACGCTCAGGCTCGTCGTCAGATGAAGGTGCTGTAATCTTGACGAGGGCTTCAACCTTCTTTTTCTTCTCGTCGACGTCTGAAATGAAAAGTTGCTTGCCGACGCAACGACCGATGTAGGTTGTCCCCGTAGGGGCATCGTTCACATCGAATATTTTTCCGGAGGCGGAAGTCCATTCTATTGTGCCCTCTTGTGGTATAGGTTCTCCGGAAATGCAAACGGTGACACGCGGCGGACAAAGTTTTGGTTCCTCCCCTCGCCGAACGACGTCCGTCCACCACGAGTTGCCAATCATTATTGCTGTAGGTGGGGGGCAAAGGAAGCGCTTCTCGGTGCCGTATGATTTTTGGGCGACCTTGGAGGACATCACAATGACGGTCCTTTCGCCAAATGCAAGGCGGTTTGGGGTCCGCACGTATTGGTCCAAGTAAGGGCTGTCGAGGATAAACCTGGGTAAGGGAAATTTCAAATTAATAGAAGACGTGTCTCACCGGATAAAGGACTGCAAGTCATTCGACGAGCCCATTCCTGGGCCGTGGCGCAAGCCAGGGAAGCCGGCGCCAATGCTGGGCCCCATCAAGGATAAGTCTGCATGGGGATTGGGACCCAGGTACTGCGGGATGTCTTCGTAAGTTGGCATGCCTGAATTGGGAGGGAAACAGTGGGTGGCCTGTGGAGCAACGCCGGTTCGAAACATGTCGGGACTATGGCCCAAGTGGGACGGGACAGAGCCGGGAGGGAGTGAGCAGTGGGGGAAATGGGAGTCGGGCTGGAAGCGGCCCATGCGATCCGGGAACGACTGGAGGACGGAAGACGGGTAACCAGCACCATTGCTCATGCCATAATCATCGGGGAAATCGGAGTGATAGCCAGCCCCGTTGACGTTGGAGATCCGACGCTCAGGGAGAAGGTCAGAGTAATGGCCGTCGGAAAAGCCCTTTTGGTGGCCGTACACAGGAGAATGCTGTATGCCAGTCATGGGGTCGCTTGGGGTGAGCGGGGAGACCTTACCCGAGCTGCCGCTGTAGGAGGAGGGAACGCTGCTCATCATGTCATACGAGCTGCCATTGGAGTGTGGAAAGGCGGGTATTGGGTCTGAGAAGGAGGTGCGGGAGTAAGCGGGGTCGTGAGCGATGCTGTAGGATGGCCCCAGGGAGGTGGACGAGGAAGAGTTGGCACGATAGCGTGCGGAGGAGAATGAGGTGGGGTTGTTGTTGAATATGTCGTAGGGGGGATGGTCAGGCACGTCCATTGGTTCTGCGTGATCGAAGTTTTGAGAGGGGATCGACTGGGAGAGATGGGTATGGGAAGGCGAAGCGGTGTCGACGGAGTGGAGAGAAGAGAAGGTCTGATCGAGATCCGCGGGGTAGAGAGGATGTGAGGGCTGGTGTGCTGTTGCAGCCCCGAAATCCATTAGAAAGTAGGGGGGAGGAGGAGGAGGAGGAGGAGGAGGAGGAGATGGTGGTGGTAGCGGACAAAGACGAGACTTGAAAGCTGTTTGCGATGTCGAGCAAATGTGTGATCGGGCGTCGGGAGTTGCCGCTGTCAACCCCATCACGGAACGACCATATTCAGCGATTAGGTCGAGCGAAGGGAAATGAACGGATCCGTACCAGCTCAGTTGTCTATCGACTAGCACAACCTAGATGCGTGTGCTAACCCATAATTACGATCAGCATGCGGTCGTTTCAGCCACAAGCCACTGACCCGTCTTCCAAGACAGCGAACACGACTGGCACCACGAGGACCTCTATGAAATTACACCAAATACGGCGTCGTTCCTATCTGCAGCTGCTGCGTTGCCGTTATGATGCTTGCTTGCTGTTACGTGGATGGCAGTGGAACCTTTGCGACAGACGGAGGGGGATCAATAAAGGTATGCGCAAAAATGGGAGAACACCATATCGCTCCCCACCTCCTCCTCTTTTATATCTGGGGATTTGCACCGAACTCTAATTGCGTCTGGGCAACCGTAAGTCCCAGATCGCGAACACCGCGGCAGGCGCTGATTTCATGAAAAATAAAAAGGCCCCGTTGCTTTACTATCAAATTCACCCTTACTCGTGTCTCGGCAACCTCACAAGATCTACCGCGAGTCCTCGTTTGCGATCTCTCTCCTGCCTTTCTCGTCATGGCCTGCTTTCCTTGGCCTATCGGTGCTCGGTATATTTCTAGGCGAACCGCCCCGTATCTTGGTTCTCTTCTTCCGATTGGCCTCCATCAGCCTACCTTGTGGCATTGACTCTGCGCCGTCGCACACACAGCGGCATTAATTGCGTTTTCAGCATATCTCACCCTTTGGATCTTTGCTATTTTCGACATCCCGGGCATTTCCGTCAATAAGGTACATTGTCCAGTTCGATCACGGGAAGGCCCTGTTCCTTCTGGGCTACCGTTTGATAGCCATCTCTTCCTCCCATTCCGTACAATGGACAATCATTTTAGCGGAACTCGCGCTGCTCCTGCCCTCTCTTTTCAGCCAGTTTCGCACACGCTCGGTTCTCCAAACAACGTATAACCTCCCCCCCCCTCTCATGGCTGTCCTTCACGCGGTTCACAACATTATCACCAACTTCTTCATATATGTGACCCTTGGAACGTGGTACAGCATCTCGTGCCGTGCTTGTGCTAACCCCCCCCTCCTCTAATCTTTTATGGAATAGTCTTACATAGAAATCCAGGCGGACGCTCGGTTGGACCCGATCACAACCTCCTGACGGCATCTGTAGTTATGCCATATGGTTCCTCTCTTTGCCACCGGGTTCCGTTCCGCTTGTCGCGATCGCGCGGACTTTGACAAGAGACAGATCTAATCACTGAAGGCTCCTGCCGGCCATACGGCCCCCATTTATTCTTTTTTTTTTCATTTTCTCGGTTGCAAAGAGTAACCAAATCAAAACTCAACTTATCGGTGCCCCAATTGTATTTGGCTGTCAAGGGACCCAATAGCATCCACGAGCAAACAACGAGAAGTCGATCCTGTTTGGAAGGTGATAGCCTATTATCTTTTTCCCTTGAGGAGATTCAAGTTTAATTGTGAAATGATGCCGCGATGCGTGTGGTTTCACACCATTTTTTCTTTTCTTTTTTCTGTTCTTTTTCCCGCCCTCTCCGGAAGAAGAGGTTGACACATGCCCCTGGGGTGAGGTCGCAGGATTGTTAATGTTATGCGCCGTTACCACGAGTTTATCTCAGATGCCAACCGGTGAGAGAGAACCGCTTTACATTGAAATTCTTTGCTTGTGCGTCGATCGAGTGTGCGATTTAATCTCGGAAAGTCTCCTGTGATGTCGCCAACCCTCAAACGCCTGACGGTTGGCTTCCGTGGACACTGGGGGCTGTTATGCCTCGCACCCCGTACGTACTCGCGTCCCGCCAGGGGGCCTTAACCCCGATGTCATGGAGGCCGATCGGGGTTTCGTTTGAGTGAAAAGGGGAGATGGATTACGCAGATACCATGACAAAAAAGCTGTATGCATGCTTGTATGTCGCTGAACGCTCGACGGGGTGCAATAACGGTATTATTAGCAACGGGCATCCTATTTAAGATGGCAGCGGATTCGTGCTCAATCGAGAGCAACTACCAACGATGGGATCAATAAGCATGGCAGCGGGTCTTTTTTTCACGCGACCTTTGGTGCTAAAGGGTGATCGTGGTCATGCACCCCTCGAGAGAGAGAGAAAAACAGAAGGAATCTCACTTCGATGAGATATCATTTGTCGCTACGGTATCCTTTACGTTTCCAGTAAAAAAAAGACGACTATCGGACGAACGCAAACGTACCCTGATGTGCACCGCCTCCTCCTTTGACGATAAATTGCATCACGACGCCTCAGGGACCTGTCAGGAACACAGGGAAAGAGGGTCGCCTCGGAGCCCGCGCAGGGAATCATGGTCGGGACGCGATCCCTCAAAGTTAGAAAATGACGACAGAGATGAGGTTATTTCATGACGGAGCCGGGTAGCACAAGTCGATTGACATGGGCGTGGTACCTACGTATACTACGTATACTACGTTGAAAGTCAGCTTGAGTGAACAACGGCATGTTGGCCAAGAGCGCACCGTTAAGCCAAGATAGATCCGCGTTTGGATAGGATCGATGACATGGTCGGTATGTGTTGATCAGACGGGGGCCGACGGGAGTGAGGTGATCATGGTCGATGGGCATAGTCGCCAGGTGATCGAAGAGCGCTTGACAGGTGAGGCCAAGGGACAGACGTCCGAAATCAGTCCGATTGTTGAACTACGCAGCGTAGTGTAGCACAGCCGTGTTCGAGTGATGGTCGTGGTCTAACCGCGAAGCTCTAATAATTGTCAGTCCATAAGTCTCGAGAACCCGCAGAACTGGCTGTCTGCAAACATGCAGGAATGATGCACCGAAACGTAGAGAGATGCGATGCTTACGATGGAGAGTTTGATCAAGCAGATGACAGAACAGACGCGGCGTGAGAGGATAGTCCTAAGCGAAGAAAGACCCACCTTCTGAGAAGAACGACAAAAGGCCATCAGAGAGATGGAGGGCCACAAAGCTGATGCTTGGTAAGTTATGGGTGCATGGTGATGCACGAAACTTTGCAAATATATTGCCTTGTCGGCGATGCGATGGAAATCGCGCCGTCTGGGTGGGCGGTGACAACCTGAAACATGAAAAGTCAGAGTCAAGTAAGTTATGAGATAAGTTGTGGTCTGTAGTTCGGGCTGTGGTCGGTTCGTGGCGGGGTGGCAACTAAAAATGGTAGTGACCGCCAATCTGCACCGTGGTGAGCGCCGCAGTCAGGGTCCAACAATTGGTGGCACGGCTCAGCGAGAACCATCTGCACAGACTCACAAGCTCACCGCTCAGTCGTGAAGCAGTCGTGAAGTGCAGTGGCAGTGGACTGACTCGATCGTCTCCATTTTCTTGCCTTCAAGAAGTTGTACACTCAATTCTCTCTTCACTCGCCAGCCGCCAAGTCGTTGCTGTGAGCAGACCGGCACTGCTAGTCAAGTTCGAACTGGATTCGAAACACCATGTCAGCAGCTGCGTATCGTCTCGAGACACCCCGTTCTCGCCCGCCCCCACCCCCATTGCGCCCTCTTCCCCCCAGGACCTCGGTCCACATTCACAGTCAAAGTAACCCGACACTCCTTTATGACCTTCCTTCCACGCCTTCCATCACT
This sequence comes from Boletus rubroflammeus, assembly GCA_038090375.1. Classification (NCBI taxonomy): domain Eukaryota; kingdom Fungi; phylum Basidiomycota; class Agaricomycetes; order Boletales; family Boletaceae; genus Boletus; species Boletus rubroflammeus. Next base: position 21,313 of record JBBPMQ010000165.1, on the reverse strand, counting down.
TCACCGCCAAACAGCCCAACTCTCCCCAAGCGGGGTCCAGCATCGCCATCTTCACCTTCTTTTCCCGGCGGCAGACCCAGGGGCCGCAGGGGTGGTCGCACAGGTCCGACACCCCCCACCCGCAATCGCTCCTCGACACCGCTCGGCGTATCTCAAAGCGACCTTGAGAAATTCACCGACTGTTGTCGCTCATGGTACTCTCCCTATCTCGCTTTTTTCTTCTTCTGGTGGCATCTGCTCATGACGTTCGATAGGTACTTTGACCAAGACGAGGCCGCTGGTCGTGTCATGACACAAACTCTGAACAACGCAGCGTCGTCCCAACGTGCACTTTACTCGCGCCTCCAAGCGTCCGTTCGCTCTGCTTACCACGCGAACGTCAACGCACGGCGGCATGCGGAGTTTCAGGCACATATCTGCGCTACGCAGCCGGGTGGTTCGTTGATGCCTCATTCCCGCGCAGACCCAAGCGGTCCAATCGCGAGAAAGGAGCGTTTCGACCGTTTGGATAGATTTGTACGGACTTGGTGTACGATGGGTATGCCAGGAACGAAACCTTTCTTTGAGGCGCTGTGGGCAGTCATGCGATTGCAAGTGCTCCCAGAACAACTTGGGGGTGCCGGGGCCAACAAACTCCAATGGGAACTCGACGATGCTGTGTTCAAGGAGGCAGCGTATGTCCTACCCGCTTTCTATCTGGCCTTGCATCTCTAGCCTAACGTGTCTCGCTCTCTCTCTCACACAGTGGAAAAGATTTCATGCTCGAAGCCATCGACGTCCTTAAAGGGGTAGGTTCCTCTTTTTGCATGAGTATATACTTTGATACCTACCGCTCTTTAGGTTCTTGCCTTTGAGGAAGTCTCATCCTGTGGTGCAAGGGGTCCCGGCTATCTTTCCCGTCCGCCATCGCCCTCGTGTCTGAACAGCAAATCAAATCCATTGTCTACTCCTGGTGCCTCTCGTCCCCCAAGGCCGTCGCCCATTTCCATGGTTACTCGCAGTAATCGTGCGCGAGCACCGAGTGATCCATTCTTAGATATGCCCACCCTCTCACACTCTCTCCCATCTGCGTCTTCTCACTCCTCTGATGTCACGGTATCCCCTCTACCTTCCACCGCAGAGGATGTGGAAGATGGCGCTCCCCCCATCACCCCGCTCGATCACGACGCAGGAGAGGAACAGCAATTGGCTCCTCTCCGCTCAGAGGTCCCAGCCGAGGATGCGGATGACGTGCATTTGCGCATCTGGACAACTCCAGATTTACCGAATCCGGAGTATCTGTCGTTGCTGACTGTTTTCCCTTCGTTCATCACCCGAGGATCGCCACCTCGTTTTCCCGTCTCATCGCATCCTCGAGCAGCTGACATCGAGGAGGGCGAGGAAGAACGAGGGGAAGGTAAGGAAATCCGCTTTGGCACGGGTTCCATGTGGGTGAGTGCCAAGCAACGGAGCGATGGGTACAAAGGTGGATGGTGGACGCGATTTGTCCTGTGGTGGCGAAGATTATTTTGTTAGGATACCCCTCTCCTCCCCCACCTTGTCGGAAGGAATGGATCAACAGACATATTGAACATATGTAACACTCTTTCGTCTATCACATGCACTTTTGATTGGCACGTTCGTTCAGATACCTCCATTCGTAGACGGATGTTGTTTTTTGATTTGGACATGGCATACATCAGAGACGTTTCATTCTTCAAACGTTTTCATTCAACTTTTTTTTTGTGTTTTGCACTGGCAATTTCTCGTGGGTGCTGTATGATAGCGGTTGTACTGCGATGACCGCGACGATCGTGGTACCGACCGGAACCGCTTCATATCCAGATTTCGGTAACCGGGACCGCGGGTTTACACGTTCGTCACCCGGACCCCGGCGGCGGAAAACAAAACGAAAAAAAGGTGGTCAACGGATCCCGGTCGTGCAATCACAACACGGACGTTTTGCGATGCGAACCGGTTGCTGTTCAACATTGTTCTGATCTGCTTTCTAGAATATCAGATCGATGGACCCGCGTTTCCTTTACTGGGTCAAATCCACCCTCATTTTTCCCGTCACCTTTTTTTTTTCCTTCTTCTTCTCAATTTCCGTCCGCCCCAAATCCAGCCCCCGGGTATGATTCATCTGATTTTGATTCCGGAGACCACCTCTACGACGAGGTGGGTTCTTCTTTTGATGGCAACTGCCAACAACCTACAGCCTACAGGTCGACAAAAAAAAATTGTTGCTGGTGCTCGCGACGGTGAATGTTGACAGGTTCCGGCGCGGACGTCCTGCCAGTGCGCAGGCATGATCCACCTCGGGGCATATCCGAGTTAACAGATAATCGCATTCCCTTTCACCCGCGAACCCTGCCCAACTGGCTCAATTTTTTCCAGCAAAAGCCCGGCCCGAGTGACAGCGCTCAGGCCTACCCCCCTCGTGCGATCCCGCACTTGAGGCGCTTGCTTCCACTCGTGACTCGGGGTGCGCGCAAGACGAGTGGCGCCGCGGTGGTGGGGGTGTGATGGGTTCAAAGCACGTCTTGACATGTCTACGTCAACAAATGTGTTTGTGGCAGCGTCGAGATAGCTGCCCTCCACTGCCCTTTCTCTGTCTCCTTTTCTGTCTGTTTCCTTATTCGTCCGGGGATCCAAGGGAAGTTTCGTGCGTTCGGGCACCCGTTCGCGTGTGCGTTCGAGATGGGTTGCAACTCAGCAGCCAATCCCGATAACACCCGCGATTATCGAGCATGCGGTTTAAGGTCGGGAAGTGTTCGTGGAATCCGGGTTGAGATGGGGATGACAACACGGATCGTACATAGCCCCCAGCGTTCGAGCCACTCTCAGGACACGATCGTTCCAACGGGAACCCTGGAAAAAAGAACAAGAAAAACGAACCGTCGCGTTGGCGGCGCCCAAAACCCCCTACCTCGAAAGGCTGGATTGCCTCAAAGATGGGCGGGACCCGGGATCATATGGGCTTATCTTCCTCCCTCGTCGTCTTATCGCGCATTGGCAGGCCGTGGCGCATGGCGCGATGCACTGGTACAAACGTACAAACGACACCGGCAAGGTTGGTATCTAAGATGAGTTGATGGCTGGCTCCACCACCACAAAGACACACACTTGTCAGTTTGTTGGAGTCTCGATCGCTGCGCACACATGGCTCCATTCTTCCCCGGCTTTCACTTTTTTTTTTGGTTAATTATACTCATCCTCTCGCGTTATAATCGCATTGCCTCGCGGTAAAAGTACTCCAGCAAACGGTTGCAATCTCTGGAAATAGGTAGGAGGTGAGTACCTGGAATATCTCGACCAGCGGTGATAGATGGTTTCAAACGTTTGTGGATGAAGATTTCTTGATCTTCTGCCGGGTGAGGGTCTGTTGTGTGTATGTTCTTATCATACCGTGATTTATTCTAGGGGGGGACCCCGCTCGAGACCCGATTTTTTTTCCCAAGGGAAGAAAATCGGACAGAGGGTCGTCAGAGCGAGTCAGAACGCGCAGGGACGATGAAGCAAGGTTTACTCCGCGGCACTTTTTTTATTAATGTGCGTGTGTTGAATTCTTTTGACATGTGATTTTTTGTCTCGTAGGTTTTTTCTTCTTTTTCCGTGGTGCGTCAGATGCTGAGCAGGTCGTTGGAGGCACTCAGAGGCTTTGACAGTACGCCACGGTGTTGGCCCAGTACTCTGTATTTTTTTCTAAACCTGTCGAAGGTTCGCATGAGTCTCTGGTGATCTTCGACCAATCACTCCCGCTCAGACACTCCAATCCCATACGCTTAACTCCCCATGAGGCTCGGATCCTGCCGGGGTAAAAAGAAGACGACCCACGGTAGAGTCTTCTAAAGCATCCCCAACGATGGAGAAACCATTCTTCCGCCAATCCAATCCATCTGTCTTTGTGATTTTCTTTCCCCCCCCCCCCCCCCCCCCCCCCGTTTTTTTTCCCATCTCGCCTTTTGCGCTCGCTGTGTTTAGGCTCTATCTCAATTATCTCTTATCAAAATTGTGTGGGGCCGTCCCCTCCCCCGTACGGCGCGCGCGCGCGAAATAGGCACGCCAATGACCGCAGAGGATCTCAAGGTCTGGCTGGTTGACTGACCCACTGATGACCGTAGCGCTTCCAAGTGTGGATTGTTTAGGGGGAGCGAGGCGACCGGTGACCTCTGGCCTCACACGTACGCAAGCCCACCCCTGTTCCCCTGTTCCCCTGTTCCCCGATCCCCCCTGTTTCGCCCCTACCCCAACTCATTTTTTGTACAGGCGCAAGCGCGCTCAAATCGTGATTGGTTTCCGTCGTACGCCCCTCACAAAAAAAAACCGCCTACCACTGCTGCACGATCATCGAACCTCATTTCATTTTTCCTCCGAGTCGCTCTGACGTCCTATCCGTTTTGGGAAGCGTCGTCGTACTCGCGCCATTTCCATTTTCTTTGCCCATTTTTGAGGCATGTGGGGCGGGATAGGCTTTGAAACTACCGATAGGGAGTAATGGAACGGGTCGATCCTGCCAGTCCATTCATCTTCGCCGACGCTGGATCATGGGGATTACGCCAAGAGTGTTGGTTAAAGCTCAACAACGATCGATGATCGATGACATCCTCTAGGATTTTCCATCACTCCACTTCTTACCGACGCGTATCATTATGCATATAAACTATGGCGATGATATTTCCCAGCCAAACTCTAATCTACACTCTGGACTCTGTGAAGGCATCAACTTCCTCCATCGTGCGTTTTTCCCTGGGACGTCTTCGATCAAGGTTTGGGCTATTAGGTTCCCAGCATCCCAAAATTCCAGATCCCACTCGGCAACGCTTGGCTCTCAGTATTTGTTACATGTTGTCGGTATGCATGGACACGCACTCGCTGCCGAAAAGCATGCGGACGGGGTTTTGGGGGGCGCCCCGTTAGGTATATATGGTATGTACCTAAGTTACGCCCAGTCTTGGACTCTTTCACCGATTCACCTATTTCCAATGCCATCCGACACGAGATCCGTCCTTGTCTCGTGATTCGGAGGCGTTTCTCGGAGAATAGCGTACGTTGGCTCCTGTGTCGGAAAAAAGGGGGGGAAACATGAATAGAGAACGGCGTTGCAGCCAGCATTCATACAACCGGCCAACTGGCATTGCATTTTGAAAACAAAAGTGGTTGGCGAATTCAATCAGCTGCCCCTGCACCGACACGCGGTCGCCGCCTGGCGGTGCAGCGGACTCCTGGCCCGCCCTCATAAATGCATGACATGCAACGCCCATGATTCGTGACAACGCCCCTTGAAGGCTTGAAACAGGGTACATATGTAAAAAAAAAAAGGTAAGCGCTAGCGCCTTACAGATTCGAAACTAGAGTTACAAATACAAACATGCGTAGATGGCAGTCGATATATGATTTATTGCGATGGCGGTGATGATGATGATGCGCGCAGGCCTCACTCAGCCTTTCTGTAAAGTGGGTAGTGGTTAGGACTGGATCAGACCGTCGGTAAACGTCGGTAAACACCGGTAAACACTATCCGGCTCACAGAATGGCAGGGGGGAACCCTCAAGTTAGTATTTTAATTTTAATTTCGAAAGCTTTACAGTAATCCGCAGTTTCCGTTTATTATAACGCTGTGCGAGACTGTACATGGATTTCCCGGGTCTACTGAAAGCTCTTCTTTCGAGCGTAAATCCGTCTCTTTCTTGAACTTGAGTGTTTCAGTTGTTCTGTTTCAGGTGTTTATTTCTGATCCCGGCCATGTCGAGTCTTGGTTCGTAGTACATCATTATTGGGGGTCACTGGTTATGAATGTGTTTCATAGTTTGTCCCTACTACTTGGGTTCTTATTCAACTGGTTAGATTTCGTTGATGGGCCGTTTTCGTTCAATTGGGCCCATACTTGGTGCGAGTTGATCAGGAAACGCGGCCCGGTTCAGTTCAGGAACGCGTCCACTTGCACTTGACAGAGGGTCACCGCCCGTGGTTGGATTTCAAACGCAATAGGTTGGGCAAAACGAAACGGACGCCGTTTCATCCTCGAGAATGACAAAAGTAACGGTGTTGTGCAGTGGCAATGACGCTTGAAGTAATACTCGGGTCCGGTTTGTCGATAGTCTCGGGCCCCAACCCGGAGACAGTCGTTTAGGTTTGTAGACAAATTCGCGATGCGCTCACAGGGCTTGAAGAACGAGGGCGATAGACGTTTGGACTTGGTAGTAGTCCGAGTCGAACCCCGCGGGGATTACTTTCTGCCCCTGCAGGCTACCGGTGACCATGACTCGGGATCAACGAACAGCCTGAGCGTACGCGTACGTACGACCTAGAAAGCTTCGAGAACCGAGCGGTGATCACTGTCGCCTGGATGCCTCGCCACCTCAGAACGAGTTCGGAGTATGTAGTACCTACTAGTAAACGCATGTCCGTCGTAATAGCACTGAGGTCAGTGCGTCACGTCGTGTTCTTATAATATAACGTCATGGCGAACGAATTCACTTGTGCAGTGGCTCGGATCTCGACCGCGATGATTCTACGAGCCCGGGGGGTCGCTCAGCCTGCTCCCCTCGAACTCGTAAGTGGTGGAATACACATGGTTGTTACGGTATGGACACGGATAGCGAGGTCGCCTCGGAGGTGTGTAACCGCACAGGCATGCACACTCGCACTAATGACGTTCCGACGGGACGCAACGATGGGGGAGACAAGAGATGGCATCGTAACAGGCGGCGTATGCAAGTTGAAATCAAGCATGCCATCAACGGTTTACACATTGTCGTTGGTCCACCTTCCGCATTTACAGGCTCGGACTCGTGCAAGTCCAACCACACCGAGGCATTACTTGTATTGAACGACCTCCCCCCCCCCCAGGGTCATCGTGTCCCTCAGGATTACAAAGTCAAGCTTGTGTTTCACTTGCCCTCTGTGATTGCAATCCGCTGGGGCCACTGCTCGACGCGCCGCGATCAGTGCATCATGTCCATGTTAGTCTGGGTCTGTTTTGGGAGACCCGGCACCAGTGATTCGTGCAATGGACGAGAAATCCCTAATCCTGGGACAAATAACTGCTGGTCAAGGACCACTCGGCATGGAACCACTCGGACACCCTCACACTTACGCACGCCACGAAGCCACGACGCCGAATCAAGTCCCCCCCCTTTTTTCCCCACCGCCTCGTCACTGAACATGAATATCGAGACGTGGTCATCGGGATCTGATATCGATGCACGAGCTCCCGATTCTCCCCGTACTCCTCGTGACGATCAACTGGGCTTGGGCCCGCGACAGCCTCTTTCAGATGATCCATTTCTCCCCAGAGCGCTCGCAACGATGTTCGTTTTCGATTTCTTCCCCGAATTGGACCGTTCGATATCGCTTGCATTCGGTGACTTCCGTCCGAGAGCAGAGTGACAGGTACTAGTTACACGCTGGCATTGCATGCCAGCGTGACTCCACGATTCACGATTCCCTATCGATTATACATGGGCATACGCACCTCGGACCGACCGGTCCCGCATCCCCACATCCCAACAACCCCGTTATCCCGTTATCGTGTTTTATCGTGTTCTAGAGCACGTTTATTACGGTCCGCGAACACACGGAGATGGTTGGTTTTACCCCCCCCCCCCCCCCCTTTGAATTCAATCCTAGATTCCTAATCCGAAGCGATCGATGTCGGGATTGAGATGAGAGTGCACTAACCAACCAACCACGGCACGGGTCAACCGTCACGCCGTCAAGGGCCCGACGGATCGATGCGGTATTCTAGACCAGACTCGTCGGAGAGGGATGGGGATCACCGTGACGAATAGCTTCCGGCCCCGCCCCATGCCCTTCCCTGCGAAAGTGGGTCCAGAGATGTCGAGCGTGACGTGAACGTGCCCAGTGGATGATGCCAACGATGGGTTGTTCCAAGCAGAGCCAAGCACATAAGACGTGTGGGCGTGGAAAAACAAAAAGTGCGTCTGGAGCGAATGTACAGGGTTGAGTGTGATAGTGTGCCGTGCAATTGGCCTCGAGGAAGGCGTTTAAACTTGGATGGTGGCCGGTGGAAGAAGGAAAGGGCCCTCTCCCTCTAGCCATTCTAGTTCTAAGTGCTTGTTTTTGGCGCACGAGTATGAATCGATGCGCGCTTCGTGTGGTCCGAATTTGGGCAATGATCACGATGGCAAGACGGCCTTAAATGGTAAGCATGTTCACATCCATTCTTGATACCTAAAACAGAGAGGCGCCTCGTTACCAACAACCCTTTTTCAACGCAATAATGTACATGGATAGATGTGCAATCAAACCAAAATGCGAGTGAGTTATTTAATTCCCCAATATCATACATGCTGTTGGACCCGAACAAGATGGGAAACGTGACCAGGGTCAACGTCGTGCTTTCAGAGAAGCGATGATTCTGTCCTTGGCACGGACACGTTCTTCTGATCTAAACGTCACATTCAACGAAAAGTCAGCTCTCCATTACGACGTCCAAACGTCACCCAACCACGGTAGACCCCGGAGCAGGTCACGAAACGCAAGAACAATGCGTGGAGGTGGTGCAACGATAACAACAAATACGCACTGGCGAACTTTCTCCTTCAACTCATCGCGCTCGGCCGACAATTCCGCGATGCGTTTTTTCTTGACCTCCTCCCCATACTCGAGCGCGTTCTTTTGGCGCTCGAGGCGCTCAATGTAGTTGATGGCGTCGAGTTGGTCGAAACTGTCGGCGTACGTGAGGAGCGCGTGGATCGTGTCTCGCATCCCCATGATGTTGGAGGTGATGCGTTCGGCGGTTGTTGGTGTGCAAGGCGGGCCTTGAGAGTCGAGCGAGGAACGAGGGGAACGCGACGCGAGTTGGAGAGCATCGGTTTCTCGTTTGGACTTGCACGATGAGGTCGTGTCGACGAACGGGTTTTCCTGGTAAAGACAAGGGGTCATGAATCAGTGATGCGAGGTGCCACTGCGATGCCGGGTGACGAACCACTGCTTCGATGAGTTGGTCCCATTGGGACCTGGCCCGTTCTTTGCCCTTGTACCGCGTCGGGGTGACGGGTTCGGGTCTCGAACTGCCACTGCCGCTCGCGGTCGAGGCAAATGTCTCGACGCGGTTCGCTGGTGGTCTCCCGGACTGTGGCGGCGTCAGTAATGTAGACGAAGAGGTTTCACTGGGATGGCCATGTAGGTCTTGTTGTCCGTCCGAGACGGAAGACGGACGTTTCTTGGGTGTGGATGGCCCCGTGCCGGATTCGGACTCTTGGGTGGGGGGCAGACCGAGGAAACTGTACCATACACGGGGAGGTTCGACATCTTGTTCGACATCTGTGCTCATTTCGGAAGCAGGCGAGGGCGCGGACGTGGCTTCGTTCGTCTCCACGCCGTGTGTAAATGGAAGTGCATCTGCTTGTTCTGGGACGGTAGCGTGGGGACGTGGTGGTTGGCGGGATGTCGTCTCGTCCCCGACTCGAGCTTGCAAGCCGGCTTCGATCGCTTCTAGACGTGCCCTTTTTATACTGGGTGTCTCTGCGCTGACAAGTTTCGACATGGGGGTGACGCTCGTTTGGGCGGCATGAGGGTTCGTAGCAAAGTCTTCTGGACGTCTTCTCTTTACAGGCGTCGATTGAGGGGCGGGAGTGAAAGTGGAATGGAGCGGACTGGGTCGTGGTGTGCAGAGACCATTGGAGGATAGGGGAGGGTCGAGCGATGGCGTCGGAGCATGCGCAGCTACCTGAGGGGTGGACTGGGGTGTATGCATTGCTGTTGAATGGATAAGGAATTGATGAACCAGCGGAGGAAATGAAAGAACGTACTAAATATAGGGTCATCAGCCCAGACTGATATAAGGGGGGGATATGATCAGCTTGGACGGACAGAGATGGAGAAAATGTAGTACTGACACCAAAACCCGCATCGCTCGCTGCGTGATCTGCTGCAAGCATAGAACTCGCTGTCCAGTGCGTGAGGGACAGTTGTGGGTGTGCATCACATCAGTGGGACATACCGACCAGGGTTTTTGGCAGTGCGACTGACGAGTCTGTCGACTTGTTCGCCGTGGTAACAACGAACTATGCCATCTGCACCCACGGGGCTGGTTGATTGTATGTTTGACGTCGTTGAGGACATGCTGAGTCGAACATTGAATTTTTCCCGGAGTCCAACTGTTCAACTTGTGCAAGAATGGATGGCAATATAGAAAGGTCACGTGACACAGCGAAATTAAGAGGATGATGATATCGATGATCTCAGACTCGGACTACGACGACGACGACGACGACGATGGCGACGACGGGGTTGATTGATGTGAGAACGAAATACATTGCACCTGCTGAAGCGACGCTTCCTGCGCTTGGGGTGCACATCACGCGGTTGGTGGACTCGTACATGGTCTGGGTGGGTGTGACGGAGGAGGGGCCAGAGACGGTGGAAGATGCACCGCGAAAAGGGTCACTGTGCAGAGACTGGGCGTGTGCGATGCCGTCTACGCCTGGGAATGGGGTGAGTGTCACAAACTGCAAAGGTGTCGTAACTACTGAGCAAATTCTGCATGGGGCCATCAGCACGTCGGAGCAGCGACGACGTTGTACCGGACATCAGGATCAGATGTTGCGTTTTCAATGGCACAGCGACTGGGTGGGTTTCGCTGATCTGTTTCAACTGACAAGTCCGGTGATGGGCCGTGTTGGCAGCGAAACGAATTGGCAAGGCGGTCTTTTTGTCGGTGGACATCGCTAGTTCACTGCATGGCACACGGCTGTTGATGGACGCAGAAAAGGGGGTAGTTGAGACCGTGTTGGAACTGGAACGACCGTCGTCGTCGCTGTCGGCCGCGTCGTTGCCAGCTTTGTCAGGGATTTCCCATTAGTTCAAGTTGTTGGTGCTAGTGTTACTTGTATAAACTCGAACCGACCCTGAACAGACAAATCTGACTGCCACTCGTCCACCCTTGGTCTCTTCACTCGTCGTCTTCCACGACGACCAGCGTCTCTTTTTTGTTCGTCACACGTCAGGTAGTGACATCCCCGCCAGCCTGCCGCGAGCCGACTTGAGCATGTCGGAACCCGAGCTCGCCTACATGTCCAACGCAAACGACGACTTTGATCTCCCCCGCTGGCAAACCCAGGCTCATCTCGAGCCTCTCTCGTCCTCCGCACAGGCCGCCCAAGCTGCCGCCAGAGCGTCCTATCTTTACCCCGCCGCACCGCCCCCCCCCCCCCCCCCCCCGTCCCCCCCCCCCCCCCCCCACCCCCCCCCCCACCCCCCCCCCCCCCCCCGCCCCCCCCCGCCCCCCCCCCTCGCACATCTCCTCGATCAGGACCAACAGCCGGCCCTCTCCCCATCGTCCTATCTCTCTGGCGCACTCAACCAACTCTCACGCAGCGCATCCTTGGGTGCAAGTGCATCCGTCGGCGGTGCATCACGCCCTCGTCGCCACCATCAGCAAGATGATCTAGAAGGCGCGTTCAACGTCGACACACAGTCCTCCTCTACGAGACACATCCCTCCATCCCAACACCCCCCACAAAACTCCCTCTATCCCTCCGGCGTCGCATTTCATCAACCCAATCAGATGACCACTGCCCCGGTCCCTACCAACGCCGTCTCTCCCACCGGTCCTGAGCCCTACTCGGAAATGTATTACAATGGTACAGGCGCAAATCTTCCCAAGCGGTCACATACGCAACATGATCCTACCACTCGCTCTGGTCGCTCCCCCATGCGCACAGGCAACACCCTTCTCGATCCATACCAGCAGCAGGCGCAGTACTCTCCCACGGCCACCCCTTCCTATCTCTACGGATCGTCCTCGGATGCGCAAAGAGGAAACCCGCCCTCCAACTATCCCTCCCACACGCGATCCCACTCCCAAACCAAGCCAGATGGATCAACACCGCCCATAGGAACTCCCTTTTCATCACAGAGCGCCGCCCAGGCAGCCTACGCCGGGTATATGGAGTCATCCAGTCCGCAACCCCCATCACACCAAAATCAAACACATCTCTCCGCTCAAGTTGCCGTCAAAAACTCTATATCGACACCCAGCACACCTCTCTCATTTGCGCATTCCCAGAGTCCCGCGAATCAATATTATCCTCAGGACCAACCCATGCTCGTGGATCCCGCGCCACAACATCGTCGCCGTGCTTCTGGCTTTAGGAGGGTCCGTGACAACCGAGACTTACGGCCTTACGTAAATAGCCAACCTGCAGGGAGACGAATCGACTCCAACGGTACTATATTATCAGTATGTACCATTTCGTCCCATCCACATGCTGCATCGTGCTGATGGGTCGTGCCCTCGTTATCCAGCCCATACGGCAGCTGACCACCCATATCGTGGATACGTACCATATTTGCAATCCCCAGTTCCGATATGAATCAACACACAATCCACGGCGCGTCCTTACAAAGCCGAGCAAACCGGCGCATAACGACGGTTATGACAATGAGGATTATGACTATATCCTCTATGTCAACGATTGGCTAGGGAGCGAGGATGGTCACAAGTATGTGTCGCTTTTGTATTCATCCTTTTCGTCTCTGATCTCTCACGAGCAGTCGTTACCTCATCCTGGATATTCTCGGTCAAGGAACGTTCGGGCAGGTAGTCAAGTGCCAAAACATGAAGACCAACGAGATTGTTGCCGTCAAGGTTGTCAAGAACAAACCGGCGTACTTCAATCAAAGTATGATGGAGGTCACGATACTGGAACTGGTACGCGCTTCGTATGACCATCCGGGGAGCGGCCTTTGAACCCCACTCTAGCTCAACAACCAATGTGACCCGGCGGACGAACATCACATTTTGCGACTGCGGGATTCTTTTATCCACCGTAATCACCTTTGTCTCGTTTTTGAACTTCTTTCGTCAAACCTGTACGAACTCATCAAACAAAACCAATTCCAAGGTCTGAGCACGCAACTCGTCAAGGTGTTTACTGCGCAGCTGTTGGATGCCCTCACTGTGCTCAAGGATGCACGGTTGATCCATTGTGATCTCAAACCAGAAAACATCCTCTTGAAATCGTACGTTTGGTCCCTCCCTCTGCCTCACCCGTTGAGTCCAAACTCGTTATTCACCCACCCATCCTACTCAGCCTTCAATCACCCCAAATCAAGGTGATCGACTTTGGGTCAGCATGTCACGAACGACAGACAGTATATACGTATATCCAGTCAAGGTTCTACCGATCACCCGAAGTTATCCTTGGTATCCCTTACACGTCCTCCATCGACATGTGGTCTTTGGGTTGCATCGCGGTGGAGCTCTTCTTGGGGTTGCCGCTGTTCCCGGGAACAAGCGAATATAATCAGATTACGCGAATAGTTGAAATGCTTGGGTGGGTGCCGGTTCCGTCTTTCTGGGTTCATTCCTCCACGTTCTTCATTTCACTTTGGCTATACCCTTGCACCCTTCCCCCGTGGATGGCTAATGACATTTCGAACGCAGGATGCCTCCCACGTACATGCTGGACATGGGGAAGCAAACGAAACAATTTTTTGATTCCCAAGTAGATGTATTTGGCCACAAGAAGTACAGGCTTAAGACACTGGAGCAATATTCCCGGGAACACAACGCGAACGAACAACCGGGGAAACAGTACTTCAAGGCGACGACCCTACCGGAGATTATCAACACTGCACCCATGCCGACGTTCAAATCGACGACTCGGCAGGGTCACGAGATGGAAAAAGGTACGGCTCGTTATCGTTAAATTTTTTGATCCCCCTGATGTGGTGCTGCGGGGGGCCCCTCCTCTTTGCACCATTGCGTAATTATTCATAATTCGTGCGAATCTGATGATGCCGCACGATAGAACTCAACAACCGGGCGTCGTTTATCGATTTCTGTCAAGGTTTGCTCAACCTGAATCCGATCGAGCGATGGTCTCCGCAACAGGCTAGAATGCATCCGTTCATAACTGGCGAAAAGTTTACAAAACCGTTCCAAGTAAGTCGTGTACTTTGAGTTGTTCTCGAAACCACTTTCTTCTCTCTACATCCTCTGGACGCTCTCTGACGCCCCTTTGCTGATTAGCCGAATGGACATACCCCTCAACCGTCTTCATCGGCTGACCCCAAGCGGCCCTATGGCGGTCTCGTCCCCTCACAGCCAAAAGGTACCAGGGCATACCAAGACGCGGCGTCGTACAACCAACACCTCGCGCAACACCAGGCGTACACGGCGCAAGCACAAGCGGCATCGCAAGCTGCCAACAATGTCTTCCGCAATCCGTACATGTCGGGTCAACAAGGACCTGGAGGACAACCACAGGTACAAGGACAACCGCCGCCGCCGCCGCCTGCGGGTACGACGTACCAAAGTGCAGCGGAGGGCGCGCCGTCCACATACCAGGCCCCCCCCCCGCCGCCGCCACCACCACCACCGCCACCACCACAGCCAGCTCAGCATCCGTACGCGTCGCAGTCGAGCGCGAATGCGCAAATGGCGGGACAGATCGGTCTGGGCGGGGGTACTTCTGGCTATCCGACTGGAGCGCCGAGCTTGAACGTCCCCGGCTTGTTAAACCCCAATCCACCCACGGGTGCCTCGTCCACATACTACCCCAACACATCGCACTCGCATGCGCATGCTCGGATGCGTGCCAACACAATCAACCATACCGATGTGATTCCGCCCGCGTTGGCACGGTTGCAGCATATGAATCAGGATGTGATCGCGGGGCGGAATGCGTTGACCCCTGTGTTGAACCGGGATGATGCGATGCGGGAGTGGGAGAGGAGACAGGCGGGAAAGCCACCTGCCGCGCAACCGTACCCGCAACTTGAATATTTGCAACAGCAGGCGGAGCTCGCCGCTGCGGGCGGCCTCGGTGCGTGGTCTACAGGGTCCGGCGGGGGTGCTGGTCCCGGTCCGGGTGCCGGAGGCGGTGCAGGCACGGGAGGAAGCGGAGGTGCAGCCGGGCGGTATCAAGCGCCACCATCGAAACTGTCGCATTCCTATCAACCGACGATCATTGTGGATGATGACAGTCGACGAGAAGCAGTCATGTCGAACGTGCGGTCGGCTGCGAGAGGAGATGCGGGGCCGAGTACGGGGTATAATCCGTCGGCAATGGTGACGAGCCCTGCGCAGACGTACGCGACGGGCTTGGGTGGAAGTGGAGGCGGAGGCGGAACGACAGGCGGAGGCGCCGGCGCAGGTCCCGGTACAGGCGGGGGAGGGGGCACACGGTACCCAGCTTCCTACGCGCAGCAGCAAGCGTCCAATTCGCCCTTTGACGCGATCGCACAACGGACGGATATTGGGGCGTTGTATGTGCCGTTGCAGCCGGATCAGTACCAGTCGTATGCAGGGCCTACGGGGGGTGGGGGGGGCGTGGGCGTGGGCGTTGGGGTTGGATCTGTGCGGACGCAAGGGGTCAATGTTCCGCCTGCTGCTCAGGGAGGCGCTCCGTCCTTTTATGGGGCGAGCGTCGCCGGCGCGCAAGGACGCAACCCGTTCTCAGGAGGCAGTGGCGTCGAAGGAGGAGGTGGACAAGGACAGGGGGGTATGAGCACCAAGGACGCGAGACGGATGAGCGGGATGGATATTTGGTCGAGGTAATGTGTAAGGGTTGGGGAGGAGGTACGTTTTTGTTCATTTTTACTTGTCTTTTCTTCAAATTTTTTTTTTGACGTTGGTGATGATATCCGTTGCCTTGATGTTTGCTTTGGCGCGTGCGCAAGTCTTTTTTTTTTCTTCCTTTGTTACCTTGCCCCCCAGTCCCAGTCCCAGTCACCGTCCTCGCCGTCGTAATCAACCTCACCTATACGCATCGCTTTCCCTTCTTAAACGATGATGAATGAAATGACAAATGACGATCGCAATCCACCGATTCTTCCACTTCCACTTTCTTTTTTCTTTTTTTGGCGCAAATCCCGCATCCTCCATCTCCACTCACTGTCTGTCATTTACGAGACGTCTGACATCTTTAAGGTTTTCTTTCTTTTTTACTTACCTCTTTTCTTTTTTTTTACAATTTCTTTACCGAGCAAATGATATACATCACAACCCCTGAGTGGTGTTGGGTCACATATGCTCATTGAGTGGGGGTGAGGTGATCGTCGGCTTTCAGTGATGCGCTCATTCGAAGAGGAAGGTGGGTACGATTTCGACAGAGGAAACCCTCCTACTGGTACTGCGTGTGATATATAGGGTATACCCGCAAGGTTCTAATTGACGGCGCCCAACGATGTCCTCTTGGCATACTGTTTAAACTTTTCCTCGACTTCCCACGCGCCGGACCAGTATTCGACGGTGCATTGGAGGCGCGATGTTGACCCTTTGGCACGTTCGTCTGCGATTTTGTGTTCGAGGCCGCGGAAGCGACGGCAGAGGACGATGTCTTGGCTGATGGCAGGACGCGTGAGTCTCACGTCGCGCGCAGGAATGATTTGGGGGGATGGACGTACCTCCTGAGACGCAAGACGGGGCAAAAGTCGTTGCTGCCGTCGCCGATGTAGATGATACGGTCGAATTCGGTGTCGTCGAGGTAGCGCGTGAGTTCTTGACCTGTCGTGGTGGTGGTGCATGAGTTCGCCACGGAAGTGGGGGCTATATAGCCCAAGAGATGGGGGGGGGGGAGGGGACGTACCCTTGCACATGTTTTCCTCGCATCCGACTTGACAATTGTGAGGAGGGTCTTCGGGACCGACGCGCCGACGGAGGACGAGGCGGTTTGGGTTGTCGGGGGCGGAAAAGTCGGCGGGGTTGGTGATGAGGGTGTCGAAGCAGCCTCGGATGCCTTGGTGCTGATCGGTGAGGGAGGAAAAAAAAAGATGATTGGTGTGTGCGTAGTGAGAGGGGGGTCGACGTACCTGGAGGATGGTATTGATGAAAAAGACGTTTGCGTTGGAGAGAATGAAGAGGGTTGTATCGAGGCTGGCGGGATCTTTGAGAAGCTGGATGCCGCGCTTCATGGCGGGGTGCTGATGTGGTCGGGTGAGTAGGTGCAATTCAAAAGCGCGCGAGAACACTCACGAAAGGGATCTGGCAGAGGGCATTCTCGATGTCTTGCCTGAGTATGCCACGACCTTCCTCGGACAACTCGCGCAGACACTCTTCGCTTTGAGAAGGCATAAAATTCAGTCACGAATGATGCTACGCGGGAGTTGATCTCTCTCTCTCACACGAGGTCCGTCCATTGCAAGGTAATCCCGGGCTCTTTGGGGCGATCTCTCATTTTTCTGCGAATGTCGGGCGCGAGGACTTCGAAGAGCCAGCGATCAGAGTCTTGATCTGCCATGGACCTGGTGAAGGGATCATTTTGTGGGGGGAGGAAGGGCGAGGGATGGCGACTGGCCAGTCAAAGTCAAATATGACGAGCTGTTTCTTGGTCGAGGCCATTTGATGAGGTGG
The DNA here is from genome assembly GCA_038090375.1 of Boletus rubroflammeus. NCBI lineage: Eukaryota > Fungi > Basidiomycota > Agaricomycetes > Boletales > Boletaceae > Boletus > Boletus rubroflammeus. The sequence continues at coordinate 4,005 of JBBPMQ010000165.1, read as the reverse complement.
TGGTGGTTATTTAGATCGAGTCAAGCTGTGCAACGACAAGCTTGTCCTGGCCCTTCGATAGACCCGAATGCCATCCGTCGTTTGCACAGCGAAGGCGTCCTACAAAAAACTATTCGGCACGCTCGAACTCACAGACGGTCATCTACAATGGACTCAGGACGGTAAAAAAGCCCCTTCCGTGCGCGTACCACACCAAGACGCCTCCTGTGAGCACCCCCATCCACGCGCGCGTTGCTCGTTGCTCACACACACACACACACGCTTCTCCCCTCCACACATACACACACACAGCACTTTTCTGCAGCAAAGAAGGTGCTGCTCAGGTCAGACTGAAACTCGGCCTCGTCAACGACGATGCGGGACACAACTTTACGTTCACGGAGACACCGCAGGAAGTGGCTTATTCGGAGAGGGAGACGTTCAAGACGGAGCTGACTAACATCATCAGTCGCAATCGCAGTAGCGGCATCTTGGCCACTGCGACGAACGCTGGGGCTGCTGCCGCACCGGCACAGATACACAAAGGACCCGTGACAGCCACTTCGACGTTGACCGCTTCGAAAGCCGTGACGCCTGCTGCACTTCCGGCTTCGAGAGCCTCGACGTCGCGTGCTACCTCTGTCGTGAGCGATGGAAGGACGCCGATTCTGTCCGGGCAAGACGCAGCGACGGATTTTAGACTGAGGAAGCGGGTTCTGTTGGCGAACCCAGAGTTGTTGGCGTTGCACAAGGACCTCGTCATGACTAGTCAGATTACCGAGGCTGAATTCTGGGATGGGAGAGAGGTGGGTGTGTTTTTTTTTTTTTTGCTTTGCTGTCCTCATGTGTGATGCTCATCTTGTCCGTCCTCGTCGGTCAACTTTGTATTGACCCTGCCGATGACGCGCCGTCGATATACATAGCACCTCCTTCTTGCAGAGGCAGCAACAGAAAACCAAAGACGTGGCCGTCCAGGTCAACTGGTAGATCCCCGCCCACAAACGGTAGAGGGCGGAGAAATCAAAATCGTCATCACACCTCAACTCGTGCATGATATATTCGAGGAATTTCCAGTCGTGGCTAAAGCATACAATGATAACGTACCAAACAAGGTGACCAAATGTTACTTGCGCAAGCTTGTGTGTGATGTTGACCTCCGTCCAGCTGTTTGAAGCAGAGTTCTGGAAACGCTACTTTCAGAGCAAGCTGTTCAATGCACATCGAGCTTCCATTCGTTCTTCAGCGACGCAGCATGTTGTCAAGGAGGATCCAATATTTGACAAGTATCTCGAGAAGGATGATGATGGTCCGTACCACTCCTATTGCTCACAACTACAGGATACTAATGCTCGGATGGGGTTAGAATTGGAACCTAGACGGCCAAGAGACGAAGTGTCAGATTTATACATCAATCTTGGGGCTACACTTGAGGATCACGGGGAGGTAAGCTAGGGCGGTTCGCTGGTGGTGAAACTAAGGATACTGAATGTACGACGCGTAGACGGGAAACGAGAAAGATACGACTATGCAAGCTGGCCGTCAGCGCGGTGCACTCCCGCTCATTCGTAAATTCAACGAGCATTCAGAAAGGTTGCTCAATACTGCGTTGTAAGTTCTGTTGGCTTCTTTTCCCGTGTTCCGCCTTAGTTCTCCTGTCACCAGAGGAGATGTGCCACGTAGTAAACGACGACGAGTGGATGGCGGAGATGCGGAGGTAAAACTGTCCTGCAATCCCGATCATCGCTTACTCAAATGTGCACAGAACTTCTCTGAAATCGAATACGACGATCTCCAAAACCACGAGTCGTCCCCTGGTATCCTCCTTGAAATGCAAGATCGACAACGCTATTTTGAGGGGCAATTGGGCAAGGTTGGGGGTGCAGGTGGCGGAGCAGAGGACTCGAGAGAAGTGGCCAATGTACAGGATGCGTTCAACGAACTTTTGAACGGTGTAAACGGATGGGAAGGCCGGTTCGGTCAAGTGAGTCTTTGCTTGCACATTGGTGTTCCGCTGATCTTCATTGGGACCTTGGTAGCTAAAAGTAGAGAAAAGATCCGGCGATGCGGCGTTGTTGTCTATGACACAGAACGTCGCTGCGCGGTTGGATATCAAGACGAGGAAATGTACGTGTGTCGTCTCAATTCCATTTTTTCGCGCGTCTTACTCGCCTTACCCTCGATAGCCGACTTTCCTCCTGATCTCTTCCGCCAACTCACGACGTGTCAAACAGCTGCCAATGAATTCCTCCGACAATTCTGGACATCAATTTATCCGCCCCCTTCTGAACTCCCTACTCCGACCTCCACCGCTGTACAACGGTCGGCAAAAGTAGCCAAGGTGGCAGGGTACCTCGGCAGGACGCACGAAAAGGTTGACGCACTTGTGAGAGCTGCGGTCTTGGAAGGGGTGGAGGGAAACAGGGTCGTCGTCGTGAGTAGATGCTTCTTTTTTTTCCCCTTGCCTCGAGCCTCTCCTTGCTCTCTCCACTCTATTTCCACACACACACACACACACACACACACGTTTTCTACGTCCCCTTTTTACGTCGTGCGATTTTTAATTTACAACATGATACAGGCTATGAAACCTCTGATGGATGCCGTGGAGCATGCGCTGGCGTTTCACCGTGGGAGGAGTGCGGCCCTGGAGAAACCTGGTGGTGTCAAGCTCGTCTGAATGCGGCCCGATCCCATTCTGCCCGTCGTTTCACAGGGTCTCGGTTATCCTTCCTCCGCCGGTTTCCCTCGAGGTTACACCGATTCGTCTGGTATAGTTACTGGTTCGTTTCGCCGATGACACGGCGCCTCTCTCCCCCCCAAGCACTCGACCGTACTAGGAGCCCTGTTTTGTTGCATCGTGCTTCACACGCCCACCTCTCGGGCGAAACTACATGTATGTTCATCTAATATTTCGGACTAGGCTTTCCACGATTTATGATACACACGATTGTTATCATGCCCAGCGCCATGATAGATAAATCAACGGAGTGACATGACGGTTATATTGCGTTGCAAGAAGAAGAGAATGATGTTGTCTGCAACAACTCGTGCGAGTTGTGAAATGGTTCAAGTTCTGGGATTATCGACACGATATCTATCTGTATGGCTTCATGGTCTCATTCTTAAATTGGGAAACAAAACTGTATCTGTCGTTGAGACCGCCATATGAGATATGCCTAGCCAGGTGCTGAGCCCCTATATCAAGACTGAGTTTGCCTTGGGGGACGCAGTAATGCATGCTCTCCTGTGGATGAATGCAATGCAAGACAAGCTGGCAATCCTCCAAACCAGTGGACAGTAACATCCAAGAACCAAGTTTTGAAGAGTTCAGGGGTAAAGGGGTTGAGGTTGGATGAACACACGACTTCAGACCACTGTCAGATTTGATGTAACGGTCAAGAAAGTCTAAAACGATGAGACCCCAAGTTGGCGAAGCCCGGTGTACAACCAGAGCGGTGGGTAGACCAGCATCCTGAAAACCCCACGGTGATTCCATGATTCCAAGTTGTGGTTTCCAGGGCTGGTTTGATGGTCAAAGCTTTGACGCAAGCCTGAGAGACTTGATGTCACGGTGACATACCTACCGGACGCGACTACGACGTTGCCTCGGTGAAACTGTTTTAGGGGTGGGGTGGCCAGGTTAGTCTGGTGACCAGCCCAAGATTCTATGAGGTTGCCGCGTGGAGAGGCAAACCGTCGATAGACGGTCTGGTAAATTTGGTCGTCGTTTAGGAGGGTCTGCGGCCACGTGAGCATTATGTCTATTTACGGGTTAGCATCAACCATGTGACCGAAGGATAAGTTTGATGACTCAGCACTAAGTGCTATGGCTAAGCTTGCCTGTCTCGATGTCATCGCGAGCGCTGTGCAAGATGAAATGGTAATCACCTTTCCACTCAACAACCATCAGTATGGCCACCATTTGTTGTTTCTGTGGTCACGTCCAAAACTCTGAGTCACCCAAGGGACCAATATCTCAAAACGAACGCATTCAGAGAGCCATCCACGTACTGCAACTAGGTCGGC